>CAUYUJ010017867.1:26368-56368 GCA_963575745.1 Prorocentrum cordatum
TCACCGGCGCGGTGTTGCTGAAGCCCGCGGATGGGGAGTGCGAGAAGATGATTCTTCACGCGTCGTCTTGTTTGCCTTTGAACTCGGTACTGTTTCTTGCCCCTAGCCTTCGGGTATAAAAAGCATGGTAGTCGTCTCATCGTCAGGGGGACGCCCCTCTCGTCCCACCACCCTTTTCCTCCTCACTCCAGTGGGGGGAGCAGCAACAGCAGCAGCAGCAGCAGGCGGAGGCCGGCCAGACCACCCTCCACTGAGCCCTGCAGGCCCGAGACGCCGTCCCACCTCAAGCCTTCCTGTCCGCCCTGCCTGGCCCATCGCGGGAAGGGCACCCGCAGCGGTCGCCGCGGCTGGAGCGCATATTAGCCCCGCTGTAGCTGTTCCAATAGAACCTCATAGAAGTGAAACTTACCCCCGGCAGGGGGGGCGGGGCGGGGGCGGGATGATGGGCTCCGTCGTCGTCCGTCCCGCCCCCATCCCATCCCCCTGCCTGGGGAAATTTTCACCTCTGAACCGGCAGAGCTCCGTCTTCTGCATGTGAGCCATGGTGGAGGATGCCCCCCCGCCTGCAGCTACCCCACCAAGCCTCGGGCAGGCTCAGGGGGGCTCGCGCCAGGGGCAGCTTTGTCAGCGCGCGCTGCACGGGAGGTGGTGGACGAGGAGATGGAGGAGGAGGAGGGAGAGGAGGAGGAGGAAGGAGGAGAAGGTTGAAGAGGAGGAGGAGGAAGGGAAGGGAACAGGGAGGAGCAGGGGGAGGAAGGAGAGGGAGGGGGATGGGGGAGGAGGCGGAGGAGAACGGGGAGGAGGAGGAGGACGAGTAGGAGGAGGAGGATGGGGGAGGACGGAGGGAGGAGGGAGAGGAGGAAAAGGGGGAGGAAGGAGAGGAGGAGGACAAGGGGGGGAGGGAGGAGGAGGTGGAGGAAGAAGTGGAGGAGGTCGAGGATGGGGGGGTAGAAGGAAGAAGAGGAGCACTGTTCGGATCGCGATGCAGAGCAAAAAACAAATAATGAGGAACGCGATCCGGTGATCATTATGCTGTGGTGATGATGGCGATGGTGACGAAAAGAAGGCGATGCGGAAAGCAACGGCGGCCTGTCATGGTGGGGGCAACAGCGGTTGCAGTAATGCTGATGCCGACGCAGCACAGGATTATTAATCATTATGCGGCAGTGGCGATGAGGAAGAAGCAGGGGGGGGGGAAGGGGGAGGAGGAGGGGGGAGAGCGACGAGAGGTGGATGATTATTGTGATGATGATGGCGACGATAGCGATGAGTGGGGAGGGTGATGGCGATGGCGATGGCGATGGGTGCGATGACGATGGCGGTGACCAGGGGGAGGGGGAGGAGGAGGCGAGGAGGAGTCGGAGGAGTGGGAGGAGGAGGAGGCTGAGGAGGAGGGCGGTTGTGGGCGAGGAGCCCATGAATGTCGGAGTCTATGCGAAGGTCGCGGCGGAGGGCGAGGGCTCCATGGATGGGCCAGGGCCCCATGGTCCAGGACGACCTGATGGGTTGCTTGGTATGTGGCGATGCCTGCTGTGGCGAGGGCCCTATGGACGGACGTGCCGTATGCTCGTGGGCTTGCCACCCACATAGCCCCCCCCTGGCGTCGTCGACCCCCCCCCTTCGCAAATATTATAGCCCCCAACGAGATGCCCCCCCTTTCCGCCGCCGCCGCTGCGCCCCTTGCGCCCGCTGCTGCTGCTGCTGGTTGCATCTAGTGGCTCAAGCTGCTGGCCTGACGCACGCCAGGCGCTAACATACTGGGCGCTACAACTAGGCGCTAAACGATGTGCTGGGCGGGCTGCTGCCGCTGGAACTGCTGGTGGGGGGCTAATAATGCGAAGCGCATCAGCAACGACGAGGCTACTGCCATCACTTGGCAGTTCGCTGAAAGCCGCTGGGGCTGTGAGGATTCCTGGGTGGATGGCGCTTGGGTGGATTTCTGGGGCTACCACTCCAAGGCTACTGAGGCCGCCTACCAGTCCGGAGCTAAGTGGTTTCAGTTTCAGACCGACTACTACTTCGACCGCGACGTCACCGTGGTTTTCGGCACAGGGGGCTACGACGGCGACGAGCATTACCAGTACTCTAGTAATGGGACCTACCGGCGCGTGCGCAGGGTGAAGATCCTCATGCAGTGAGTGAGGGGCGGGGCTACTAGGTACGTAGTAAGTCGCCAGCAGCAGCGCGGGGCTAGGATATGATGAGGAGGCGGGGCTAGATGAGGACGCAGTGCAGCAGCCCAGACAGAGCCCATGACAGACCTGGTTAGATGTCGAGAAGAAAAAAGAAGAGCGGAAAATATGGGAAGGAGGGAGAAGAAGGGGGTGTCGGGATGATGGCGGCGGTGATGATGATGATGACGACGAAGACGACGATGGCGAGGGGGGCGATGGGACTGTGTGAGGGAGAGAGCGAGTGTGGGCACCCATGGGCGAGGTGGAGGAGGAGGAGGGCCTAGGAGGGCGAGGGCGACTCTAGGGCGAGGAGGGCCTAGCTAGGAGGGCCCATGGGCGAGGTGGTGGAGGGCCTGGAGGAGGGCCTGGAGGAGGGCCTAGGAGGGCAGTACCACCTCTGGCGAGGACGACGCGCGAGGATTTTATTATCAGTTATGAACCTTAATTCCTGGGTGCCAGATGCTGGTGGGCTAGGTGCCAGATAGCGCGGTTAGACAATGGGCTCCCGACGAGCCGCTGGGGTCGGCGGCCCGACGCCCGTCACCTGCTCAGCCTGACGCCAAACGGACAGCTGGCTGGTCGTGAAGGGCGCGTCGCAGACGGGCACGGGGTCGCCCGCCGGGCCGGCGGCGCGGGCCCCTGCCGGCAGCGCGGGGACCAGCGCGGGAATCATCGCGGGGACATGGGCAGCCTCCGCGACGGCCGCATCGAAATCCCACTCAGCATCCATAGCCGCGCCCAGGGTGGGAAGACGGCCTGGGGCTCCATCTTCCCAGGGGCTGCCGCCGTCCGGCGCCGCATCGGCGGCGTGACCGGAGCTCAGAGGCGCTGGGAACGGGTCCGGCTGCGTCGAAGTCCCACTCCTCACCGTAGGTGTCGAGGAGGGCCGGGCCGGGGTGGCTGGCCTCGCCGATCCGGCAGCGCGACGACCAGCCGGGCTGGGCTCTGCAGGCGGCCCCGAGACCTAGCGCCGCATGGCGGCGGGCTCGGCGGCGGCCGGGCAGGCGGCGCCGGCGCCCACGCCGGCGGCCCAGGCAGCAGGCTAGATTTCAAAAAAAATACCTCAAGCCTCGGGCCGCACTGGCGGCCCCCGAGCCCGGGGCGCCGCGGGCAGGCGGCCAGGGGGCGCGACTACGAGGGGCTGAATCCCTCCCCCCCTGGCCGCGAGCGCCCGCGGCGACGGCAGCAGCGGCGCCGGCGGCGGCCCTGGGGGCGCGGGCGGCGGCCCCGGCGGCGGCCACGCGCGCCGGACAGAGGCGCGTCAAGCCACCTGGGCCCGGCGCTTCTTGTGGCTCGCTGTGATCATGGCGTAGCTGGTGGCCGCGGCAGCGCGGCTTTCTTCCAACTTCTCATAATTGCATTTGAGCCCGTCCAGGGCCTGGTGGAGGAAGCACACCACCTGCCGAGGAAGCACGGAGGTCGGGCTGACCTGGGCGCCCCCCTGGAACCAGAGCGGCCACTGCGAGCCCAGGAGGAGCTTGGCCGTGACGAGTACCTCCGCCGGTGGACATTGGGCCGAGGTGAGATCCGCGAACGTGAAGGGCACGCAGGCGCCAGCTGGTACCACTGGTTGATGAACTGGTACCACCGCCCGCACTCCTCCAGCTGGGGACCTGCCGGGACCTGGATGTTCGGCAGCGCGTCGAGGGAGGCCGCCTCCGCGATGCGGGCGAAGTCGGCGTCGCTGGCGTCCGCGGCCTGAACTTCAGCGAGCCTGTCCCGCGCGGCCTAGCTGCTGGTCGAGGAGTGCCTTCCGGCTCTCGAGCTCCGCAAGCTCGGAAGACGAAGCTGCAGGGGCCGGAACGGCGCCGCGCTGCCCAGTCGCGTCACCAGCACCAGGAGCTGCGCCCCCCAACGGCGCCGAGGGCGGAGCAGCAGCCGAGGCGCCGGCCGCCGACCGTGCCGCCGCAATCCTGGAATCGAAGAGCGCCACGACCTCCGACTCGGCAGCGCGGCGCTGCTGCGCAACCTCGGCGTGCGCAGCAGCATGGGTCGCCTCCAGCTTGTCCAGCTCCTCGCCGAGCTTCTGAAGCTGAGTGCGCAGCGAGTCGAGGAAGGTCCGGCGTTCGGCGCGCCGGGCGGCAGCCTTGGCCGCGCCAGCATCGGCGCGGTCGCGCTGGGACTGCACCTGCTGCAGATAGGCCGCCTTGGCTCGCTTCAGGGCCGTGCATTCGAGCTCCGGCGAGGGGGCCTTCTTGTGCGGAGGCGATCGAGAGCGGCCTGCTCGGCGAGGAGGCGCGCCTGCAAGGCTTTGGCAGCATCGGGCTCGTCGGCGTCCCCGAGGACGGTGAGCGCTGAGCGGGCCTTCCCAATGCTCTCCTCGAGCCGCGCGCGCTCGGCAACCGACGCGCAGGGCTGCGAGTCGGCCAGGTAGCGCTGGATGACACTCTCGGCGACTGGAGGGGTGGCACCGTCCGCAGGCAGGGTGTCCAGGCCCAGCGACTCCGCAAGCGGTGCGAGGGCAGGGCGAAGGTCCTTCAGCTCCTCGAGCAGCTCGGCCGGCAGAGTGAGGATCCTGGCGCCGCGCGCCACGGCGGCCGGCGCGGCTGCCTGCGGCGTGGGTGAGGCGCCGCCCACGGCCACGGGAGCCTGGGCAGGAGGGCCGCGGCCTGGGTCCGCAGCCCCAGCCGCAGCGGCCTGCTGCGCAGCGGCGGCTGCGCGGTGAGCTGCACGGCGAGACGCCAGCCGCGATCCCCCAGCAGGCGCGCTGGCCACGCGCCCCGCCGCGGGCCCCGGAAGCCGCTGCGCAGCTGGGGGGCTCCTGGCGGAAGCCTTGCAACGTCCGCATCCGAAGCCATGCGAGCGCGAGGCAAAATTCTCCCGGCCTTTCTGTGCCCCTGGGCAGTCCGCCCATGCACAGAGCCACCCGGGAGGGCGGTTCGCAGCCGCGGCCCCAGCAGCCCCGCCGGAAGCCTGCGCCAGCGATGGCCCGGAGCCGCTTCCGCCGAGGGCGGAGGCGACCTGGGCCAGCTGCCGGAGCTGCTCCGCAAGCCCGCCACAGCCATCGCCGCCGCGAGCCCATTGGAATCCGCAGGAGGTGTTGCCATGCAACGCCTGCGCCCCTGCAGCCGCCGCCGTTCCCCCGGCGCCAGCAGCCCCAAGATCGAAGTAGGTGATGTAAGAGGAAGTCCGCCTGCGCACGACACGCATGAAAGCTCGCAGAAGAGAGCTGCCCGCTCAGATGGGACCTGTTCCCACTTGAGCCAAAATGGCTACGGACCCCCCCCCCCTCCCGCCTCTCGCCTCCCCGTGCCCGCCGTCGTCGTGCCTGCCGCCTCGGCATCTGTCATGCGCGCCCTGCCTTCGGTCCTCCCCAGGCATCCAACGTCACGATGTTTCTTTTGAGGCGTGCGCCCGCGGATCTCACGTGCAAACATCCTGTTCTCATGTTCTAACTCGGGGATGGACAGACCCCCCTTTAGTAAAACGTGGTTTAATGAAAACGACCTGAGGCCCAAACCTGGCGGGCGCAAGCCCGGAAAATAACGGCCACGGCGCCCTCTCGAGAACCGAAAACGGACAATTCACTGATCGACGTGTCACTATTGGGGGTTCTGTCCACCCCCGACTAACCTGCCATGCCAGCCCGCACTAGACGGGCACGCAGTCGACCTTGGAAACCGCAGCGGATTGAAAAACCCTGTTTGGGGATGTTGCACTCTGGCCATAATTTTCAGCTGCTGTCTTGCTGCCTTGCAGGAGGTTCTGGGAGCAGCCAGTGGACCTCGAACATTGCCCCAAGACGGGCTCGAGAGGGCCCGACGATGGCCCAAGGAGGGCCCTCAGAAAGCACCCGATCGGTGGATGCTACACAACAGGGGAGGCGCTGTAGCATCCGTTGGGGGGTCTCTTCGGGCTCTCTGGGGGCGCTCTTGGGACGTCTTGGGATGCACCTGGGGCTCCAGTGGGCCATCTTTGGGCATCTTGGGTCGTCTTGGGCGCCTCTTGGGACGTCTTAGAGCTCTCTTTGGCCGTCTCGCGGCTCTCTCGAGCCGCCTTGGGATTCTCGTTCGAGGCCTCTTGGGCTGGCTTGGGGCGATCTGGGGGTCTATAGGGCCGATGTGGACGCTGCAAGGGCCCGGAAGTCGCATACGGTGAAAGTGTATGAAACACACCTTCAGGAAATGTTCGATGCTTATACCGGGGGGCCCTGCTGGGATTGCCCTTGGAGCGTTCGGGGGGACATTCTGAAGGCTTTTCGGCTGTCTGGAGGCCGTCTTGGGCCATCTTGGGGCCCTCTGAGGCCGTCTGAACGCAATCTTGGGCCATCGTCCTCCTCCCCCTCCCCCCCCTCCTCCTCCTCATCCTCCTCCTCACTCCTCCTCCTCCTCCTCCTCCTCCCTCCTCCTCCTCCTCCTCGTCCTCACTCCTCCTCCCTCCTCCCTCCCCTCCTCCTCCCTCCTCCTCCTCCCTCCCTCCTCCTCCCTCCTCCCTCCTCCCCTCCTCCCTCCTCCTCCTCCCTCCTCCCTCCTCCCTCCTCCTCCTCCCTCCTCCCTCCTCCCCCCCTCCCTCCTCCCTCCTCCTCCTCCTCCCCCTCCTCCCTCCTCCTCCCTCCTCCCTCCTCCCTCCTCCCTCCTCCCTCCTCCCTCCTCCCTCTCCCTCTCCTCCCCCTCCTCCCTCCTCCCTCCTCCTCCTCCTCCCCTCTCCTCCTCCTCTCCTCCTCTCCTCCTCCTCCTCCTCCTCCTCCTCCTCTCCTCCTCCTCCTCCTCCTCCCTCCTCCTCCTCCTCCTCCTCCTCCTCCTCCTCCTCCTCCTCCTCCTCCTCCTCCTCCTCCTCCCTCCTCCCTCCTCCTCTCCCTCCTCCTCCTCCCTCCTCTTCCTCCTCCTCCTCCTCCTCCTCCTCCTCCTCCTTCTCCTCCTCCTCCTCCTCCTCCTCCTCCTGAGGCCATCCTCGGCCTCATTGGAAGCACCTTCGGCGGCGAACTTTTTGGAGGCCTCTTGGCTTCGCTTGAAGCCGTCTGGGCGGCGCAGGCCCTCCCTGCGGGCTCTCGCGGCGGGCCCCCCCGGGCGCTGCCGCGACCTGCAGACTCCACGCGGCCCGTGGGCTCCGCCCACGCCGCCCTGCACGTTTTTCATGTTCGGCGCTTCGACACTGGGCGGAAGAGAGGCGAGAGGGGGGGGGGGCTGGCTCCGGACCTATGTTTTTCATGCGACTTCGTTCGGCGTTTCGACACTGGGCGGAAGAGAGGCGAGGGTGGGGGGGGGGCCTGGCTCCGGAGCTCTGTTTTTCATGCGACGGTTTGCAGCAGTCCGTCCTCTATGGGGGCGACCCCACCTGCTGGAAACAGGCGCCAAGAGCAGCCAAGATCTACTCCACTGCGGGGGGAGAGGGGGTGCGAGGGCCCGCGCCGGTCGACGAACCGATGAATAAGAAAGCTGTCGCGTGTTGCTGTCTGTTTCGTGGTGCTTCATCGAGGCTGTGGGCCGCCCGAAGAGGCTGGAAGAGGCGCGCGGGCTGCGTACAGGCTCGTCGGGATATGGCAGAAAGCACTGCAGAGCGCGCCCCCGGTGGCCAGCGGGTCCAGAGCGCTCGGGGAGAACTCCCCGACGGGCAGCCCAGTACAGTAGCAGCTCGACCACAAGAAATCTGCCACAAGAAACCCAACCCTAAGACCCCAGAACGTTTATTGATTTCTGGTGTGGGAACGTCGCGCTTTTATAGTAAAACTATCGAGGTTTAAGAAACTCAGGGCATTTTGGAGGTGAGTAGGGTGTTTTTGTTGGCATGGCTTTTACTGTAAGAACAGAGCCACTCCGAAAAGGAAAGGCAAACAACATGGGCGCCCCTTTTTCGTTGGTGTCTTGCGCGATCCCGGAGCTGGCCACGGGGTCTTCCCTCGGCAGCCTCTCGGAGGCAGTTCTGGAGTGTAATTATTGGGGCTTCTCGGGGGCCTCTCGGAAGGCCTCTTTGGGGCCTCACGTGGGCCCCCCTCGGGCTTGTTGACGGACTGCTGGCGGTCTCGGGGGTCATCTTGACTCCTGCGCTCCCGCGGAATAATGCGGGTCGCCCTTGATGAATTCGCCGGCCCAACAGTCCAGAGGCGTGCAGAGATCTCCGGTAACTGGTTAACAATATTTCTAGTTCGCGCGCGCGGGGCGGTCCCTGGGGGTCCCCCGGCGAGAAGTATCCTGACCGCAGCCCGACCAGGTCTACTCAGAGATGGTTTGGAGGGCCTTTTTTCGACACCTCTCACGAGGATCGTGGCCTCCGAGGCGGGTGCACTAGACTACCCCGCCCCAAGAGGCCCCCAAGAGCACCCCAAGAGGCCCAAGGGAGCCCCAAAGACGCCGCCAAGGAGCCCCAAGAGACCCCCAAGAGGCCCCAAAGAGGCCCCTAAGAGGCCACAAAAAGGCCCCCAAGAGGCTTCAAAGAGACCCCATAAAGCGCTCGAGGGCCGGCGGAATGAGCGAAGCGATTAAATAACTCTTCTCTCCACGAGGGATCGGAAACTACTCCGCCCCATCCACCATGAAGCTTCGGGCTGGGGCTGGGCGCATGCCCGCGCGGAGTCTGATCCGCCCACTCCGTCAGTCGTCAACCATCTTGCATCCAGACCATCCAACACTGTTGTCACGGCGGTGTATGCTCATTCTGGGGACCTTCCTGGAGACACTCGCTCCACTCGTGCGTCGAAAACTGCGTCGACCGTCCGTCGATTTGAGGCGACCTTGAGTCGAATCTGAGTCGAACACGAGTCGAACTTGAGTCGGGTGTCGAATCTGAGTCGAATCTGAGTCGAACTTGAGTCGGACTTGAATCGAACTCGAGTCGAACTGGCGTCGAACTAGAGTCGAACAGATCCGTTTGGTGGGCCCCAGGAAGATCCTCAAAACGAGCGCCTAGATGGACCACCTTCCACAAGCCCTCAATCGCATGCAAAACTGGTGATCGCTGGCCTACCTGTCTGCTCCCCTGCCGTCCCGCTGCGCGGTGTGCTGGCCCGGTGGACTCATCGGGTACCGCCCTCTCAGCAGGCCTCCCTGCGGGTGGCGGAGGAGGAGGAGGAGGAGGAGGAGGAGGAAGGACGGGAGGCAAGACAGGATAATACAAACGCGTCGGAGCTCCCGAAGTTCGGGAGGGCAGAAGGTACCAATACCACTACTCCCCGGACCTCTCCGGCGGTGCGTGCTGACCAGGACCTGGAGGCGAATCCAGCGGTGGCGACCAAGGCCTGCCGGGAGGCCCCCCCCAAGAGGGGAGAACGCGCCGAGGCTGGCGGCATGGGTGACTGTTCCTCTCGGGAGAGCTCTCGAAGCTCAGCCGATGGAGACGATAGACGAGCTCAGCGCGCTGCTTCGGCGGCTGGACTCGCTCGAGAGCGCGGGTAGCCGTCGGGCACCGCCCGTGCGGGCCTCGTCCTGGCGCGCAGCCCGGGGAGGAGAAACAAGGAGGGAGCAGGAGAAACAGGGAGGGAGCAGGAGAAACAAGGAGGGAGCAGGAGGAGCGAGGAGTGACGAGGAGCGAGGAGGGGGAGGAGGAGCGAGGAGGGAAACGGAGGAGGAGGAGCGAGGAGGAAGAGGAGGCAGCAGGAACAAGAGAGAGAGGAGGAGGAGGAAAGGAAGGAGGAGGAAGGAGGAGGGCCGGGGAGGGAGGAAGAGGAACGAGGAGGGAGTAAGAAGGAGGAGGAGAAGGAGGAGGAGGAGAAGGAGAAGGAGGAGGAGGAGGACGAGGACGAGGAGGGTCGGTCGGTCGACGCAGTACGAGGGGTCGTCGAGCGAAAATCGAGCGGCGCCGTCTGGGGACCTCTCCGTGGACACGCAGGGCGAGAGGACACCCGAGGGGCAAACTCCACAGGATCTGTGCATGGCCGCCCTGCCTGGCGGACAAGACCCACCGCTGCCCCAACGAGCCATCCACGATGAAGGAGGGGGGGTGAGGAGTGGAGACCGGCTGCTTCCAAAGGAGGTTTGGGGGGAGGGGATTTTCCAGAGAGCCCCCCAAGGGGTGCGAAGCCCCTGGGGGACCCCGTCCTGGACCCCCCCCCCCCAAACCCCCTCTGGAACCCTCCGGAGAGAGGGAGAAAGGAGGGGAGGACGAGCGATCTCCAGACGACCCCCGGTGGCAGCAGAGATGATGACGTCGGGCTCCAAGCGTTTCCCCTGCATCTGGCTGAGCAGCGACAGAGCCTGTTGCCACTGCGACGCGCTGGCGCTGATCCCAGCGTTGTAGCTGATGACGTTGGCCCGCACCTTCACCTGCCACATTTCGCTGAGTAGCGACAGCGCCTGCTGCCACTGCCTGCTTTTCTCGCACGCGCTGACCCCAGCGTTGTAGCTGATGACGTCGGGCTCCACACTCGCCTCTCGCATGCCTCTGAGCAGCGACAGAGCATGCTGCCACTGTTCACCTTTCCCGCACGCACTGATTCCAGCATTGTAGCTGGTCGCGTCGGACTCCACCGTCGCCTCTGCCATCTCCCTGAGAATCGACAGCGCCCGCTGCCACTGGTCACTTTTCTCGCAAGCGCTGATCCCAGCGTCGTAGCTGATGCCGTCGGGCTCCACCTTTACCTTTGTCATCTGCCTGAGCAGCGACAAAGCTGGCTGCCACTGCTTGCCTTTCGCGCACGCGCTAATCGCAGCGTTGTAGATGACGAGCGCGAGCCCGTATATTACATCCACGGTGTGCTGAACATGGGAATTCGCACACCGTGGGTGAACACTCGTCGAAGTTGAAAAGCTCGGGTGTATCTGGGGCCGTGTCGGGAGCATGCTGGGTGCTCCTGTGAGCCTGTCTGGGGCATCTTGAAACCATCATGCGGTATTTGGGGCGCCTCTGGGGCCGTTCCCGGGCTGTCCCCCAGAAGCTTGCAGAATCGCCTTGGGGCCGTCCTGGGGCGTCTTTGGAGCTCTGAAGGGCTCTGCGGGGACTCTCTCTGGCCTCCTCGGAGGGAGCTTGGGGCTCTTTGGGACCGTCTGTGGGCGTTCTGGGGCTATCTATAGGGGCCCTTTGGGGCTGTCGGCGGCCTCTCCTGAGAGTCCGTTGGGCAGCGGTGGCGCGGCTTGGAAGGCGCTGGTGGCCGCCTCGAGACGTTCTGGGGGCGGCACGGGGTGAGACTGAACATAGGCCAGAAACTGAATTGAACATTTGGCCCTGTGGGGGCCGGCATCGGGGTCCTCCCGGGCTGGCTTGGGAGGCCCCCCGGCGTGTCCTGGGGCCGTCTCGGGGCCGTCTCGGGCCACTCGGAGGCTCGCCTCGGGTCCGCTGGTGCCTTCTGGGCGCTCTCTGGAAGGTCCCTACAGTCATCGGCCTGACCTAAGGAACGATAAATAAGGAACGAAGCCCCTCTTCTATCCCAAGGAATAACGCACGAGGAACGACAAATCACAAATAACGCATAGGGAACTGTAAATAACGCGTGTAAGCCTGAGGAACGACCGAGCCCCTCTTGAAAACGAAAGTGTTCCTTATGCAAGCCGCTCACTGTAAGCCGTCGTTGGACGTGCTTGGGCTGTCTGGCGGCCGTCCAAGGCCGTCCAGGACCGCCCCGTGAGCGCCAGGCGCCTCCCCCGGGCCGGGCTGCGGCAGCGCCATCTCGCACGCGCGGATCCCCGAATTACAGTCGGGGCTGATTGGAGAGAGCACACGAGAGGGCTAGGGGGAAAACAAACCTACCTCGCTTTTGACCACCCGCGCTTCCAAGAGATACCAAGCGATGCCAAACTACGGCCTGTACTGGTCAGGCCGCTTGACGAGGAGGCGCGTGGTATGACTTGGTTTCTCCTGGAAGCGAAAGCGGGGTAGGTAATTCACGCTCTGAAGGGCACAAGACCCTTCCGAGGGCCACACTGCCACAGGAATGCAGGAAGGCACTGGTCGCGAAACACGGGACACAAGGGTACCCTTGATTGAGCAGGGTCGGCCTACGAATCAGCCTCGACCGTATAGTATCGACGACGTCGGGCTCCAAGTTGGCCTCCCGCGTCTCCCAGAGTAGTGACAGAGCCCGCTGCCACTGCTCGCCTCTCTGGCACGCGCTGACCACAGCGCTGTAGCTGATATTGTTGGGATCCACTCTCGCACTGCGCATCTCGCCGAGCAGCGCTAAGGCCTGCTGCCATTGATCGCCTTTCTCGCACGCGCTCATCGTAGCACTGTAGCTGATGACGTTGGCCTGCACATTCGCCTCCCGCATGTGGCAAAGCAACGATAGAGCTCGCTGCCACTGCTCGCCCTTCTCACACGCGCTGATCGCAGCGCTGTAGCAGATGACGTCGGGCTTCAGTTTCGCCTGTTCTGACATGTCCTTGAGAAACCACAGAGCCAGCTGCCACTGTCCGCCATTCCCACACGCGCTGATCACGGCGCTGTGACTGATGACGTTGGGCTCCAGCTTCGCGCCTCCCATCTCGTCGAATAACGACACGGCCCTCTGCCACTGCTCGTCTTCACAGCACGCGCTGATGCAAGTGTCGTAGGTGATGACGTCGGGCTCCAGCGTCGTCTCCGACATCTCCCGGAGCAGCAGCAGAGCCTGCTGCCAGCACCCGCCCCTCTCGCACGCGCTGATCCCGGCGTTGCAGCTGACGGCGTCTCGCTCCAGGCTCTCCTCGCACATCGCGCTCAGAGACGACAGCGCCTGCTGCCACTGCGCGCCTTTCCCCCACGCGCTGATCCCAGCGTTGTAGCTGGCGACGGTGGCCTCCACCTCTGCGTCCAGCAGGTCGCTGAGAAGCGCCAGCGCCCGTCGCCACTGCCTGCTCCTTGTGCACACGGCGGCAGCCGCGACACAGTCGCCCGAGGAGACTCCCACGCGCACCTGGGACGCTTCGCGGAGCAACCGCAGCGCCGTGCTCCACTGCTTGGTCCTCCCGCACGTCCTGATGGCATCGCCAAGGAAAACAACACCTTCTTGTCGAGAGCCTCGCCGGACGCCGAACATACGAGAGCGCCGTGACGAGACATGGCATAACTATCTCGAGCCGGGCGGACTCGCAGACAGCCAGGGCGGCTTGAGCCGGCCAGGGCGGCTTGACCAAAACCACTAAGGACTGACTAGAGCAGCCGAAAACCTCAAACGCCGAAGTGGGGGGAGGAGGAGGAGGAGGAGGAGGGGGAGGAGGAGGAGGAGGAGGAGGAGGAGGAGGAGGAGGAGGAGGAGGAGGAGGAAGAGGAGGAGAAGGAGAGGGAGGAGGAGGAGGAGGAGGAGGGAGGTGGAAGAGGGGGATTGTTGTTCTCTCCAGCCTCAGGCAACGTCCAACAGGTTACTTCAAGACCATCTTCTGAGTCACTTGTGCCTTGACAAGTTTGGGCGATCCTGGTGGCAGCCCCTGCTACACCTTCGCCAATTGCTGCTTGCCGCACGTCTTGAGGTGGCTCGCGCCTTCGTTGGCCAACTTTCTCATCGCCTGCGTCGCAACGTCGCATCAGGCAATCCATTGTGTGCTCCCGAACTCATTGTGCAAATTAAGCCGAGGTGCGGGAGCTGTGCAGGTCAATGCCGTTGGCTGCACTACGAGTGGGCACCAGAACCAAACCTTCGAGACTCCTCCGATGACAAGGCGTAACTAAAAACTAATCCGGCATTCCGCACGGAGCGCGGCCTCCGCACTGATGGCAGCGGATCTGGGGGCCGATGTCACGTACGTCACGCGCTCGATCGTGGACCCCTGGCTGCGCATCTGGGCCTCCGAAGACCGCCGAACGACCACCGAAGACCGCCAGCGAGCGCGCGCCCCGCCGCGGGCACTGGGGCCCGACACGGTCTTACGGCGGTCTTTCGGCGGTCTTCGGCGGTCTTCGGCGGTCTTCGGCGGTCTTCGGCGGTCTTCGGCGGTCTTCGACGGTCTTCGGCGGTCTTTCGGCAGGTGTCGGCGGTCTTCGGCGGTCTGGACGGCGAACCGACACCGTCTTCGGCGGTCTTTGGCGGCCATCGGTGCGAACGCAAGATATTTCGCGTTGACAAAGCGTCCGTGATCGAACGTGCAACGTGCGGGCTCGTGCGAAGTGAGCAGCAGCTGAATTTTGACCGCGCGTCACTTCGGATTCGGGGCTGACTCCCTGGGCGCTCTGCTCTCGTGTACCCCCATCGAGGCTAGCAAACTGTGACAGGGATGCTGGCGAACCTGAGCTGCAATGGCCTGCGCGTGGGACCTGGCGTTCCGATACTTGGCAGGGGCGCGGATCTTCTCAGCCCACTGGTTCGCAGTACTGCCTGAAACCCCATTGGAGGGAAAAAAAATGGTCGGTGCCGCTGGCCTCGACCTCCTCAAGGAATGTGTGACTTTCCACATGGGCCAAGACCGCCCCCCTACCAGGCTGTTCCTTGGAAATGTCCCCCATGGCGTGCCACACGTCGAGATGTGCCTTTGGGTGGATGCCCCTCCGAACCTTCCTAAGCTTGTTGACAACATACGAGGAGTCGCTTACAAAAACGCACTCGCCAGATGAAGGGCGGCCTTCAGAAATTGCAGTAATCTCATGACCTCCTCCCTCTTGACTGACTGGCGCCCTCCAGGCACGTTGCCGAAACGACGAGCATGTGCAGTTGAGCGTTTGGGGGTCAGAAGCTCCTCCTGGAAGCAAGCCTGTGAACGCTACCCAGGACCAAGCAACACGGCGCAGGGCTTGGTCGTCCGAATCAGGATCCCCACTCGCATCAACTTATCAGAAAACAAACCCGTCCACCACCGCCCCCATGGGTCCGAAAAACCTACCGTCAGTTGAACGGAGGACGGCGGTGCAGCTGCTTGGCGTCAGCCCTCGCAACCAGAAACTCAGGATATTCTCCCTATCAGCCAACGCCCTGCGCCTGACCGACTCTGAAACCTTAGAAAACTTGCCGTTCCCAGGGAAAGCCCAAGCACGATGAACATCACTCAACAGGCTTCTCACAATGCTTGGAGGCACTGTCCTGAGTCAGCCCGCAGTCTAGCAATCTCGCGTGCGGCAAACTACTGCCAGTGACCACTGCACGAAAGATGCCTCTCAATTCAAAGTTACCCTTTCTGGTTGGAGGGAGGAGGAGGGAGGGAGGGAGGGCGGATGGGAGGGAGGGAGGGAGGGAGGATGAAGATCGATGCCAAGCCATTGGAGGACAGCCATCGTGCTACCGCAAAGGTCGCTGCATAGGGAACAAAAATATTATTCCGGCCGCGGCAAACCTCAGCCACGCGTCGGTTCCCCGACCCAGATCTACAGAACGGCCTGGGGAACCAGGGACCCCCCTTTGCCCAACGTGCTCCGTAGATCCCCAGACAGGCGATACCTATATATATATATATATATATATATGTATATATATACATATTTATGTATATATATGTATATACACATATATATACACATATATTTATATATCTATATATAGATATATCCATCTGAGGTCTCCCGAAATTCCGGATCTTTCGCTAGGGCCCGTTTCTCTTTGTCAGTCGTTCTTTGACAGTCCTGGGGTGCGGCAAGGGCCCTCCGTGGCCGAGGACGGCCGAGAACCACCCGCCGTGACCCTTCCACGCTTCGAGGGTGTCTGGGGTGACGGCGATGGAGGTGCTCACTGACGCTGCACCTTCAGGGGGCCTTCTCTGTCCCGTCGCGCCCCCGTCCGCCCTCCTCCCTCCTCCCTCCTCCCTCCTCCCTCCTCCCTCCTCCCTCCTCCCTTCTCCCTCCTCCCTCCTCCCTCCTCCCTCCTCCCTCCTCCTCCTCCTCCTCCTCCTCCTCCTCCTCCTCCTCGCCGAATCCGCATGGAGCCCGCGGGGAGAGCCACCACTCTTTTGGGGGACAGGGCCTCCTGGGGACGCAACCCCACCCACGTCCGACGCGTCGATCTTGTCGAGACGCGGGCCCCCGGCCTCCCGACCACTTCCCCGGGACCCGCTCTTCTCGTCCCGAGCCGTCGCTTGACGGTCCCGAGGCCTGGCGAGGGCCCCGCGAGGCCAAAACAGCTGCGAGGAACCTCCGCCTCGATGCAGACATAGGTATATATATATATATACATATATATACATATACATACACACACCTACGTGCATATACATATATATATATATATATATATATATATATATATGGGTGGCCCTCCCCTATGGGCCCCCCTGTTTATTGATCATGATGAAGATGTTAAGCACTTAATATCTTACACATAACATGTCGTGGATACTGTGCTCAATGATCGATATGTATGTAGCATAGTTGCTGCGCTATGCCTATGTATATATGCTGGTGAATCATATGTGTTTGGGCACTGAATGATGTGTTGTTTGGTTACGTAGTCACATTGCACGAAAATGATATAAAACGCAAATTCTTAAAATCTGGAGGGGTGACGAAAAGGGCGTCAGCCATTTGAATATAAGCTTGGTTTAGTAAGTGGCAGTTCTTTCTACACGGCGCTTTGTCAGCACCGCAGCAGAGATTCAAGCGCAGAAGCCAAATGGTACGACGATAATATCATGGCCAGCGCAGCATATATATTGTATTCCCAAGCTACTCAATCTTCTGCTTTTTGGTTAGCCGTCTTTCTGGCTTGACCGATTCTTCCTTTTTCAATGAGCGATAACACAAGCTCGGCTGTTTCTGCATATTCAAGATAAAGATAAAGTTTACCACTTTGCACGTCCATACTTCATATTCGATCGGTTCCATATGCGGCAGCTCTTCTTTCACTAATTTGTATAGCTGTTTATAAGTAAATCCAGCATATTGACACATCTTTTCCATCAGTCTGACGTTTGGCCCCGCTAAATCATATAACATTTCGTCCGGCACGTAGATCTCAGCATCATACGCAATAAAGATCCAAAGTAGAATGTGCACTGCTCTGAAAGCTCCAATGCCAGTAATATTTGAAAGTTTTTTAAACGATTGCGCAAACGATTCAAATATCTTCTCTGTTGTGTCGAATTCACGCATGAAGTCCCGCACCCAGTCAGTGTGATACCCATAATTGACATTGCAGAGCAGAGAACTACGTTTCACCTCAGATGTTGATCCCTCTGCCATTTTGCATCCTTTGGTTTCGTTCTCTGTGGTCAAGATGACGTAACGCATTTTGTCAATCGTTTGATTGCTCCACTCATCATCAAAACATTGTTTGATACTTGTATATTGTAATAATTTTGACAGAGATGCAGAACGTCCACTGGCTATCATGCAAAGCATGATTGTCAATCCTCCTGGGTATACGCCACTGTCTAAATTAAGTTTTGCTACATATTCGCGTAATGATTCAGGCACTGGATCCCACTGAACGCGAGGATTGTGAATCTGAAACAAATTCATCATTGAAGATATACACCACGTATTGTTTTCCATTGCTTTTGTGACTGCACATTTTTGTAACTTGCCTGTTTTGCTATACAACTCAGACAAGACAAATTTATGATCCCGCACCTTCTCGACAGCATTGGACACTCGAATTTCTGAAACGTCTTGTTCTGTGTTTCGTTGTGCTCGTTCTATCCAAAGCGCCACCCAAAAGTTTGCTGCCCGGCGACAGAAGCCCCCATCGTTCGTAGGCGGTAATTGCCTAACAACATTTATCAAAAATGTCCCTGCGTTTTCACTTGTTAGATCATCAAGGTATTTACGCCCAGTTTTTGCCGCATTCATTCCGCTTCCCTTGTAATAATTGTAAAGTTCTGTACATGAATTGAATCTCGTAGCATCTTCAAATATGCCTGCTTTAGCCATTTATTGTGAGAGTACCTCCAATACAATGAATCACAATAGTTTACTTGAGCCAGCTGTTTGAGCCAGCTGTTTACGGAGAGGTGGCATGACAACGACATTGGCGTAATCATGATGACAACAGCAGAGCAAATTGTGTAGTTGTGGCATGTACGCAACAAAAAACTGATTGAAGCCAATACAGCATAAGAAAGCTTCAAGACGATCGCAGAGGTCCTGCAGGTGCCCAAGGAGAGTCTTCAGAGAGAGCTCACAAGGGCCCAATAACGACAATACAAATGAATATATCAAGTCTTTTACTGTTCCCGCGATGGCTCAAAGAGGCGTCCAACGTGAGACGCCCTCAAATCCCTGCAGTAATCTTGATGTTTGATTCCTGTCGGACACCGTCCTCTGACCCAGGCAAATCCTCCTCTTCCTCCTCCCTCTCCTCCTGTTCCTCCTCCCTCTCCTCCTCTTCCTCCTCCCTCTCCTCCTCTTCCTCCCCCCCCTCCTCTTCTTCCTCCCCCTCCTCCTCCTCCCTCTCCCTTCCCTCTCCCTTCCTCCGAGGAACTAGCGGTCAAGAGTGAAAGAGGGTGAACGATCTCCACGCACTCTAACTTATGCCCCCGTTGGGCGATGATGCATGCAATTGATTCCATGACAACCGCAACCCGCCTGAGCATAGTCTCTTCAACTTCAATGCCACATATGAACGACACAACTGGACGCCGAATATAGACACATAGGTGACAGAGCACATGGACGATCACTGTGGACACATAGGTTGCAGAGCGTATCATAAGCCATGTTGTAGCTATATATTCTCGCCAAGTTTGTGAAGTCATTGCGTATTGAATCATTTTTTTTTTTTTGTATATCTCCCAATCATCTTGTATCAACTTGATTTTCCTATTTCTTCATTCTCATCAACCTTTTTGTTGTATACATGCGATGTCTTTCGAACTATATCGCTCGCACAACATCTGACATCCTCGGCATTGCCAAAAAAACTTACCAACAAATCTTTGAATCTTTGAATATTTGAACACTGATGTTTTCAAGGGTTCAAAGATTCAAAGATTCAAAGATTCAAAGATTCAAAGATTCAAAGATTCTCCAGGCACTCCCGATCTTACCCGATGTAATATATTCATTCACATGTAGTAGTATAGCTACACATTCTTCTACCATCATAACTATAAATATAAATTACTGTAAATGAAATTGTGAATGTTTGATATCTGATCATTTGAAAACCTGAGAATTTGAATATGTAAAGGTTTGAAGATTTCAATTCGTGGATGTTTGAAGAATTGAAGATTTTCAGGTTTGAAGAGTTGAAGATTGAATATTTGAAGATTAAAAGGTTTGAAGATTTGAGATCTTCAAATTGGAAAGTTTAAAATTTTGCATACTTGAATATTTGAATGTATAAGAAAGTAGTGTTGTTACGTTTCAGTAAATTTGGAGGAAATAAACTAAAATAGACAAAGAAGAACAAAGAAGATATTAATTCTATTGAACATTTAAAATGATGAAACATGCATAATCTTCTTCTTCTTTAGCAAAACAAATTTAACCTAGAAAACTTAAACTAAACAATACTAAAATATGAAACAATAAATATAAACAAAATGTGAAACCCGTGCATTGTAAAATATGAAAACAAATATTTATTTTGTTTTCAAAGAACAACATTGCATTTTATATTTGCCGGGTGGTAGAAATAAAAAGTCAGAAGCACAAAAAAGAACTATTTTAATTTTCATAACAAAAGAAACTGCAATTCAAGAATGTTGTTTAATCTAATAAGTATTAAAAACTTCAACCAGATAACATAGTTTGTCTCACTTCTGAGACACTATATTTTGTATTTCTATATACACGACATTGAACCTCGATTCGTTCTTTTGCAAATTTAAGAAAGTCTTGATGTTGAAGAACGTCCAAGCTTTATTATTCATCGCAAAATATTAACGCTATTTTTTCAAACAAAAAAAGAAAAAAAAACATTTTTATGATATATTTCAACAAAGAACGTAATTTTGGTACGGATTTGAGACCCCCCCAAAACCACAAAACTGGGGGGGTCTCGAATCCAAGGAATTCCTATGGTTTTTGTACCAAAATTGCTCCAAAAATGCTTCGCAGAGCCCCCCTAAAAGAGGCTCCTCAGAGGAGCTATTTTGTGATCATTTATGTAAGTTATGTTGTTCCCGTGACGTTCGGAAACTCCCTGAATATAGTCTGCGAGTAGAACGTAACATGAATGAATAGCGCTACGTGGAAGTAGAAGGCGCTTGATCGGTTCGAACATCACGCTGGCGCGGGCACGATTATTTTCAAGCCGGCTAGCGAACGTGCACGGCCGACTGCTAATTCGAAACAGCAGTCGGACTTGCTCTGATGACTGTACAGCTGCATCGGCGCGCAAATGAAAACCAGTTTTCTGAGTCGCTCGCGCCGCTGTACTGGCACGGCAAACTAGACTGAATATCAACATAACTCCTGCACGAGCTGCGCAAAGATGCATATGACCGATTGCGGTGTCATTGGCAAAGTGTAGACAGCGCTGTCCACGGATCCTGACCACGAGTCCAATACTCGTATTGCGCTGAGCGCACGGCTGCGGCGAATGCTTTCGTTCCAGGCTTGAGTTCTTGATTTACTTTCAAACGAGACTTGAGAAATTTCCAGCAGGAGTCAATGGATTGAGTGCCGGCTTTCCTCCATATTGTTTTACCGCCGATCTTATGTTTGACTGTCTTGACGTACTTCGGTTTCAACCACATGTATTTCTTTTTCTTGCTGTTGTAGACCCTGCGTTTCTTATGAACAACCTGATCACGGACCGCGCCAGGGATATTCACCTCGCGGTATGCCCGCGCAGAATCGGAGTGAAGCACAACATGTCGATTCTTGAAGTAAATGCTAGATATAGCTCTCCACTGCTCCTTCGTGATCGGACCTGGCCCAGGAGAACGCGCCAGAGTTGGTCCGTTTGTAGACCTCACGAGAAGAAGTGTGTTAGGATGCCCGCGCCTCACCATGCCAATCCAGTTCTCCCACACCTGTACTTTGTCACCTGGATGCCGAGGAGGCCGAAGAATCATTTTCCCAAAGCTCGCTTCATCTACCTCGATATCTGGCCATCTTGACGGTGGCACTTGTTTAGAAGAACCGAAAACCATTGTCTTCTCAATCCTCTGCACGTAAACCTTTCGAGCCAACTGCAGCAGGCTTCTCGTTCTGGCAACCGACTTCTCAGAATGGCCCGTTAGCTGTGCAGTTGCTGCAACCGAATTTGTAGCCGAAAGACTCAACAGATTCATCAGCTGCTCCCGTGGAGTTGCCGAGCGTCGTCCAGTGTGGAGCAGGGGGCACTGACTCCACGGCATTGCCCTGCAGCGGCAAGACTTCTTCGTGCATTTGTGCACAGGGTGTCGCCCATTCGCGCGACTCTGCTCGGGGCCGCACACGCCAACTTTGCATTTACCGCATTTCGTGCCTGTTAAGTCTTTTGCAAATCCCAGCTTTCGCAAGAATTGTAGAACCTCGTCGTCAGACATCTTCGCAAGATCTATGAGATTCTTTGATGCACGAGGTCGCCCCTTTTTCTTCAGATTGGCCGATTTAGACATTGTATACGATGCCCGTGTGCGAGCCGAGCGTCTCTGTTTCTGCAAGCGCGCAATTGGCTTTTTCATTATCTGCAATGCCTTTCTGAATCCATTGCCATCGCGGCCTTTGCCTCGTTTCGGAATAAATCTGCCCATCTACGCAATCTGGCGCCCTGCCCAGCGTCTGAGCCAAAACGGCAGCGGTGCAAAGGATGAGCGTGACGACGACTGCAGACGCAACACGTAGCAATGCCCCTCCCCCTCTCAGCAGAACTTGCATTTTTCCACTCGGCTAGTGCACTCCCACGGCAGAGATCTAGCTCGACTCGTCAGTTACACATGTACTGGTCAAGGCAGACGCACAATCGCAATGATACGATAAAGGATTCGCCTGGATCGCGCGTGCCTCTGTACTGGCATGGCAACCCACTACAGACAGATGCGTCTCCTGCACGAGCCGCGTTCCGCTGCAGATGGCGAAGTACTCAGTGCAATGTCACTGGCTGGGCTTCCCCACCACGCGCCAGTACGAGCACGCATCAGCTGGGATGTCGCCCACTACACGGCAAAAGTGCAAGCTCCCAAACCACTTCCGTACAATGCCATCGTCGAAGATCCACCCAGCCGTCGGGGTTGCGACTACGAGGCCGACTGCATGCCCCATGGCGGAGCCGACAGGGCGGAACGTCGCCACGTAATTACCTGGCGGTACCCCAACGGAGGGATGATACGGCACACTCTCTAGACTGTAGCCCAGTGGAGCGATCATGCCTTGAACCTGGCTAATGGAAAACGGGCCATCTCTGCAATACTGCAGCGGAACGCCCAGGCTGCGCAGAGCACTGATCAAACATACGTCACGCCACGGGCGCTGCTTGGTGACACCAGTGGCAAACTCTAGCAACAGAAGGCCAACGCCCTGGGGCGCCTCAGCATCGTCCTCATCGCCAGTTGTGAGGTCAATCTCGGACTGGTGAACGTCGCGTGCCGCCGCCCAGAGCACCTTCTGCACCTCCAGCAGATCGCTCGGGTCGCCGCAGAAGTTGGGGCTGAGAAGATCGATAGCTTCTCCGTCGTGATCAGCGGCCGCCGAACACAAAACCTTCTGCAGCTCGGCGATGTCGGCAGCATCGTCTGTGCACGGAGCGCTCGGCCCGGGCGGTGTGACCCCCGCTGTCGACGATCCAGCAGCTCCTCCAGCAACGGGGGGATCACCGCCGAGCTCGACCTTCATAGAGGGCACTCTCTCGGTGACTCGGTCATCGTCTCGGCTACCGCAGGCTGCGCCGCTGGGCCGATCAAAGCGAAACCTCGCCCGCTTGTGCGCGCCTCCCTCTACCTTGGGGATGCGGCAACGCAGGTCATCGTACTGGCCGTCGACACCAGGCCGAATAACAACTTCTCCCTGCGGAGTGGCTGCCGTAGGGCCAGGCGTCATTCGGCTGAACGCCTGGCGCGTCCGCAGAAACGACGACACAGAGTCGTTGGAGTAGTTCACGATGTCCGCCACAGGGACTCCCGAAAATCTCGAGAATAGATTATCGAAGATAGCGGACTCAGCCTGCTCGGCTTCAGCATAACCCTCGTAGCGCTGACATACTCCAACTCTGAACAAGGCGTACTCTGCCTTGTGATCTGGCTTCGCCCAGTCACCGCCCTTGCGCAAGCAAACGTCATCAAACCGATGGATAACCATATTCTCATTCTCACCTGGCAAACGGAGATAGAACCCATGCTGCCCAGCAACGAAGACCACGCACCTCTTCAGGAAAGCCATCAGGAACTGCGGCTTCACAGAACCGAAAGAACCGCCGATCATATGGCGCAGCTCGTCGAAGGTGATGCTCGTGCGATCGCCCGCGGGCGGCTCCATGTCCTCGTTGAACAGGTTGCTCAGGATTGCTCTGAATGAATTCTTCTTAAACTTAGCAGGACTGTACCGCGTTTTCGTGACCAACCCAGTTTCCCCTGCATTCAGGAAGACAAGAGCCTCCTCGATGTCCATGGCCAGCAAATCTGGATCGTCGCAGATGTCACCGATCTCAACCTCGCCCGCTCGGTTGCGGAATACTTCAAGATGCTTCCCGACGCGGAAGCCCGCCTGCTTGGCTTCGCGGTCGTGAGCGCGGATGTTGAAGCGTCCCTGCGCCATGGAGAGAGTTTTGGCCAAGGGCGTTTTACCGAGACCTGGATAACCCACCGAGAATAGACCATGGCTCGTCAACAGCGGTATGATAGCTGGGAGAATCGGATCTGGAAGTACATCAACGTAGTCAGAGATAAGCCAGGGGAACCAGCGCTCGACGTCAGCAGCGTGGGTACCCTTTGATTTGTTATCAGCAGCTTGCTTGATAACACCCTTGGGCCAACCTTTGAGCGGCGCACCCTCCAAGTACGTATTCTTCAGAATCCACTCGAGCTGTTCGTTCCCACTGGTCTCGGGACATTCGGCCTCGATCAGCGCCAGGCCCTCGGTGATTTCCTCGGCCGTTGGTTGCCATCCCTTATTCGAATCATCACCAGACTTAGCACGCTTAGCAGCCTGATCCTCGATCGCCGCCCAGAACACAGACTTACCTGGTATCCGGTCCAAGATGCTCTGGATCGTCTTCTTGACTGCCCAGGGGCCAGGGCGGAATACTGGAACGCGTCCGGTTCCCGACAGGAGATTCCGCGCCATGTTGATTGGATAAGGCATCTCGCTGCTGAAATCATAAATCTTCAAAACGCTCTTCCCTCCGTCGGGTTGATCGCTGATGACAATGCCAACTTTGCAGTGCTCTGGAAGAGGCGAGCGTGGCGCGATATGCTGGGGTAATCCACCAAGCTGCTTGCCTTTCACGAGTTCCACGACGTTGCTCTCACTGAGGGCCTCCGCTGGGACAACGTTATAATCGAACAGGACGCGAGTAGTCTTAACGCTCGACATATCGCGAGTGGCAACTTGCAAGAACTGGTCCATGGACACTGGATCAGAAATGCTGTCCTCTCCATCCTCTGCACTGTCCGTCACGCGAGGATCCTCTAAGGACTGCAGTCGCCATTGAGCACCGAGGCCATAGTATTTGAAGGCATCGTCGAAAATCTTCTGTGCTGTAGCGTCCATGGTAAGAGGATGTATGCACCTTTTGAGCCTAAATGTGAGCTACGCAGAATGGTGCTATCAACAACGCTTTACATGTTACCAGATGCATTGAATATCTGGGGATTCAAACGTATCTCAAGAGAGCGTATTCTGATAACCCAAAAACACTCTTACACAGAGCATCCAACGATTGCAAGATTCAAAGATTCAAAGATTCAAAGATTTTCCAGACACTCCTGGCTCAAAGATTCAAAGATTCAAAGATTCAAAGATTTTCCAGGAACTCTCGGCTTTACCAAAAAACTCACCAACAAATCTTTGAATCTTTGAATCTTTGAACCCTGATATTTTCAACGATTCAAAGATTCAAAGATTCAAAGATTCAAAGATTCTCCAGGCACTCCCGATGTTACCCAAAACTCCCCAGAAAATCTTTGAATCTTTGAATCTTTGAACCCTGGTGTTTTCAAGGATTCAAAGATTCAAAGATTCAAAGATTCAAAGATTTTCCAGGCACTCCCGACGTTACCCAAAACTCCCCAGAAAATCTTTGAATCTTTGAATCTTTGAATCCTTGAAAACACCAGGGTTCAAAGATTCAAAGATTCAAAGATGTTTGAAGGGCTTTTGGCAAAACCAGAAATGCCTGAAAAATCTTTGAATCTTTGAATCTTTGAATCTTTGAATCTTCGAATCGGGAGTGCCTGGAAAATCTTTGAATCTTTGAATCTTTGAATCTTTGAATGTTCAACCCTCTTTTTTTGCAAAAGAGGGGGGCCCATAGGGGTGGGCCACGCATATATATACATACACACACCTACGTGTATATATATATATATGTATATGTATAGATATATAGATGTGTATATATAGGTGTATATGTATTCCCTACCTAGGTTCTGCCTAGAAGGGTTCTTACTCTCTTAGCTTAAAGGGGCCGGGCAGTGCTACACGCCCCGGGCGGTTCCCCCGGTCCCCGCCCCGCGATTCCCCCCAGTCCCCTGGGAGCTTTAGCTTTAGCTTTAGCTTTAGCTTAGCTTTAGCTTAGCTTTAGCTTAGCTGTAGCTTAGCTTTAGCTTAGCGTTTCGCTTAGTTTTTCGCTTAGCGTTTAGCTTAGCTTCAGCTTAGCTTTAGCTTAGCTGTAGCTAAGCTTTAGCTTAGCTTTAGCTTAGCGTTACTGTTACTACTAATGCTGCTTTCCTAGGGGTTCCAACTCCTAGGTAGGGTCGCACTGGGATAATATATAATCAATGGATATATATATATATATATATATGTATATGTATGTATGTCTTCGAGGCGCACCATGCCCAGGACGTCAGGTCGCATGAGGTCCCTCGCCCAAGGCGTAGGCCCCCCCCGGGCGTGGCGCGCGTGCCCGCCGCACGCAAAAAGGGGCGCGACCGCGCCTCCGCGGGGCGGCAAAGGGGGGGGGCGGCGGCCCGCCCGGGGGGGCCGCGGGGCCTCTGGGCGGCGAGGTGGCGGCGTCGGCGCCGTTTGGTCTCCGTCGCCACCGCGGAAGCAGCCGGGACATAGGGGTCAGGACGGGCCCACTGTGCGGGACGGGAAAATGACCACAACCACTGCTTCTTGTTTGCGCCGCCTTCCAGCCGGCCGAAAAAGAAGCAGTGGTTGTGGTCACTTCCTGGTGCCAAGCTCAACGAAAATGACCACAGCCACTGCTTTGTTTCTGCGGGCTGGAAGGCGGCAGCGAAAGAAAAGCAGTGGCTGTGGTCGTTTTCTCGCCCCGTACACTATGAGGGGGCCAGGGCCGGTGTTGAGCGGATGTGGGCCAGGCGGGAGCCCGTCCTCCTCCTCTGGACTCTTCTGCGCTGCCCGAAGCATGAGCTACCACGAGCTGTCGCAGCCGCGTCCACGATCAGGAGTGCAGGGTCGGAGCAAATCACGATTCACGATTCACATCTCAACGCGGTGATGATCCACCTCCTCCTCCTCATCCTCCTCCTCCATGTCTTCCACCTCGTCCTCCTCCTCCCTGGCCGACCAACCCTGGCCAGAGCCGAATTGGGGTCCTAAAAGACGGGGTCAGAGGCTCGTGCCGCATCCAGAATGCATCGGCGACGTCGGCGCATAGAAACTTGGATTCCACAGCGAGCCGCATCGCCGATGCATCGCAGATGTAATGCGGTCCTCCGACCCCACCTACCCGGACCCCATGTAGGAAGCCTGGGCATACCAATTCCGCATTTCCCGAAGGGTTCGACAAAAAATCCTGAGCAAAGCAGTGCAAGCCTGCCGGTGCATCTGCCGCTGCCTAACCCCTTCCAGCAAGTCGCCTAGGGGCGCAAAAAACCTCTGGGCCTGATGCGTGAGCCCTGCTGAGTGGGCAGCGGGCAGCAAGCTGGCCGCGTTGCCCAGGCAGGCCGCCCGGAATTCCAGCCGCCCGCGAGGCCCCCCTTCCAATGGCGAGCGATGGGGCACCGAGAACATCGCGGGATCCTCGTCTGGACGCACATGAGGAGGGCACATGCGGCCACGAGGATGGACTCCTCGGGACCTCACTGCTCGCGCGCTGTCGCCAACGCGCAGCGCGGTGCCGTCGCTGGTCGCGGGGCTGCTGCTCACGGGTTTAAAGCCGAGCTGCGCGCTAACTAACATGTACGCATGGCAATGTTTTTCGCGAGATTTGTGCCCCAGCTGACGCGGCCACCGTTGTCGCCGACGTGCATTCGAAAACGTGGTTCGCCGTGAAGAAAATCGTGGTAGAGCCAGCATCATCCACCGACACGCGCACCACAAATAGCGCGCGGCAGGTTTGCTAGATGGGGGCGGCACTTTTTTCAAGGTGGTGTACGACTACGCTTTGAAGAAGGTCCAGCGCCGATCACATGATGCTGGCGGTTTTGTCCTTTTCAGTGGAACTGCGGCAGGCCAGAATATTTGGCGTACCTCTCCTGCCCGTATCATTGCAGTTCCAACTGCCGTTCAATCTCGCTGCGTGTGTGCCGACGTGTGTAATCTCGTGGTATGACCTTCGTCGACGACGCATGCACGTGCCTATGTGTCCCAGCCCTGCTCGCTCAGGCCACCACGCACGCGGGCATGTGGTGGTCATCGATACGTTCGCCGAGCGTTGCCTCCGCTGCAACCTCGAGAAAAGCAAGACGGAAGTAACCGTGCACTTGGTGTGCGGCAATCCCGCCGAGCACGCTCCAGCCCACCCATCGGCCGGAAGAGGTAAGTAGAAACATCATGTAGGAAGGCGTTGAAAGTAGATTGGGTGTCCGCCAACCCCCTAATGAGGACGGAAAGGATGAAGCCAGTCGGTAGCTGAAGTAGGGAGGCGCTTGAAGCAGACTGGAACCTGGGGCTCCAAAAACACCGATGCTCAACGATCGAAGGGTATCCGTGCAGTTGGTGGGCGGGAAGTTCCGTCGAGTCCGCGCCGCCATAAACGACGCCGAGCTCAAACGTCACATGCTGCGCGCGGATGGCTCCCGAGTTGTGGGGCTGCGCTATCAGCACGTGGGCACCGTCCGAGGTCACTCATGCGCGCGCCAAGACCACGTTTCATTTACAGGTGAAGCGGGGGTGGCGTTCGAATTTCGCCACGTGTTCGCTGCCTGGTCGGGGTCGCCGCCGTAGTCTCCGCAACCTCCTCGCGAGTGGCCATTCTTTCCCAGCCCCAGGCCATCTATGGCAACTTCAGCACTGGCAGAGTCCGCGGGGCCCTCCCAAGCAGACCCGCTGCGCTTCTCAAACGTGTGATGTGGCACCGAAGCATGGCTGAATCCCTCCCCTGAGGCCGTCTGGCATCTTCACGGTGCCCGCGTGCGCATGCTTCGTCAGGTGATCACCTCCTACCGTTTCAAGGTCCTGTCACGGTTCGGACCAGGACGTGCTCAGGGAATTACGCGCGCTGCCCACGGACCGGGCTCCCTTGCGGAAGCGCTTGATGGCTGCCGCCGCCAGTTGCGCGTGAGGGCCCGCTATCTTGCAGGCGCTACGGCCGCAGCCGCACACGAATGGATCGACGGCTCTTGCAGAAGATCGGAGATGGGCGTGGCGGACTGCCCCTGCGTTGCGCAGCATGCCGGGCCAATGCCCAGAGCCCCGCCCCTGGCTTAAAAAGAACGCTGTGTGACATCTGGCTGCGCGCGCCTCCCTCCGCGAATTGCCGTGCCACCTTATACGAGTACTCGCACAGGCCGCGTGCCCGCTGATGCTCCACGAGGCTGCCCCGACTGCTCTCCTGAGCGGCGCTGGTGCTGGTCCACCCGTACAGGGCTGCCGACCTGCGCTTACAAGGCGCGGAGGAGGAGGAGCAGGAGGAGGAGGACGAGGGAGGGAGGGGGAGCGAGAAGGAGGGAGGGGGAGGAGGGAGGAGGAGGGAGGAGGAGAAGAAGAAGGAGGAGGAGGAGGACCCCAGCGCGCCCATACATGGTAGGCTCGCACCGCCCAGTCTGTCTCCAGTAGCGTTCCTTCCCGCGGTGCGGCCGCCGCGCACATGGGGCACCAAGCGCCTCGCTGTGCCGCTCGGGTGTGTGAGCTCACGCTCCTGTTAGGACGGGCGTGTCCCCCTGCAGGCGGGTTTGGAAGGACAAATCAAACAGATCGAAAAATACACTGAAGTTAACAACAAATGCCAAAACGATTCGTCCCCAGACTTGTATTTTTGATTATTCCTCCTGTAGAGGGACATGCCCGATATAACGCTCCTCCCTGTTCAGCAACAAGGCTGACATCCAGGGCCCTCTTCGGCCCCTCTTGGGCCCTCCGCTCTCTAAGGCCGTCTTGGGGTGACCTGGGAAGAACACTGGGCCGCCTGGGGGCGCTGCCTTGGGGCGGTCCTCGGGGATTCAGGGGCTCTCTTCGACACTCCTGCGGCTGAAAATATCCGGGACCAGAAATCCTTAACAAATCAGCAGAACATCCATTGTGCACGCTGTTCACGCCACGGTGGACAAGTTGGTGGTACTGTCTTGAAGGTGCTTATTCGTTGCTATGCGTTCCCGTCTCGTGTTACTTCATGTGCCGTACTTCCTATTGTTTCCTTTTGTCTCTGCAGGCCCGCCTTCTGTTTTAACATCGCGCGACGCGCGCGCGCTCAAGTTTCACCCAGCGCATGGCGCGGAAAAAGGGGCCGTGCCCGAGTAATCGGAACCGTCGGTTTCAGAGCCAGAGCGTTTGATGCTGAAGGCACGATGGGGGCGAATGATCGGGCCAATGTGAGGGGTGCTTAAAGTTGGCCGCAATGCCACTGACACATACTGGAGTATGCTCAGCTCCGCAATGGTCCCCCATCGTCTCCAACACTGCAAATTTAATATCGTCGATAGAGAGCATTTGAAACTCTCTGACCCCTAATTGCCCGGGTTTCCCGGCGCTCCCAGGGCTTGTCTCGTGACCTTTCTTGATGAGGCTCAAGAACTCTGCGGGGGCCATACTTCCAACAAGCCCCAAGATCGTCCCAGTGGACCCTCCTGGAGCCGTGTCGGGAATCTCTCAGGACTGTCTTGTGCGCGATGTTTCTTCCATGATCTCCCGAGGA
>CAUYUJ010017867.1:61368-98868 GCA_963575745.1 Prorocentrum cordatum
GGAAAACAGGAGAGGAGGAGGAGGAGGAGGAGGAGGAGGAGGAGGAGGAGGAGGAGGGCAAGGGTGGGGTATTGCGTACCTGTTTGTCCTCCGAAGACGAACCCACCTCCTCTACGAGACCCCGGATGAGCAGCATGAGAAAAGCTTGGGCAAGGACCGACCGTCCCGGCATTCCTGTAGGCCTACCACGACATGTTCTCAGAAGAACCCAAGCGTCTTCTAAATAAGGAAGCAATGTTCTGAGAACATGAAGCCGATGCGTCAGTTGAACCAAGACAGCCCCAGCCAGAACTGCTTCAATGAGATTTCGTGCAAACCTTAAAATGTGTTTGGAACATTCTTTGGTGGGCCTATGAGCAGATCAGGACGCCTCGCCTCTGCTTGAAGAGCTGGCGCGACGTCCACGGGCCCTCGAAACCTGGGCCTGACCCACGGACCTGCTCTTCATCCCGAGGCGTGCTCTGACGGTCGCGAGGCACGGGGTGGGCCCTGGGAGCCCGCGGGACCCGACAAGACACCTCCTCCTCCCCCTCCTCCTCCGGACCTCCTCTCCCTCCCCCTCCTCCTCCTCCTCCTCCTCCTCCTCCTCCTCCCTCCTCCTCCTCCTCCTCCTCCTCCTCCTCCTCCTCCTCCTCCTCCTCCGCCTCCTCCCCTCCGGATCCGTTTCCCTCCAGATCCGCTCCCCTCCCGCGGGATCCGTTTCCCTCCGAATCCGCATGCCTCCGGCGGCGAGGGCGAGCGCAGCCTGGCGTCCTCGCGGCGCAGGCTCCCCGCCGAAGGAGGCGCCAGGCAGCCCTAAGACTCACCCCTCGGTCTCACCCCTCACCCCACGTCCCTGCAGACCACGCTTTAAGTCGGGCATGTCCTCCTGCAGGGCGGATTTGGAAGACGAATCAAAAATCATCAATAATCAAACACATTGACACAAAAGCACGAAACATCGTCCCCATAGATGTGTTCAGTTCTTGTGTTGTACACGGTGTCTAGAGCTCCGACCACTCTCCTCTCCGCGTCGCAGCCCCCCTCCCCACCCCCCTCCCAACCGCAGGCTGAAGCCCCCTTCCCCCGTCCTCACTGTCACCGCTGTCCACCAGCAGACAAGGTGCACCCTCTGCCCCGACAGTTCTATTTATCGCGTCGCAGCCCCCCCCCCCACGCGCGGCCCCCCCCCCCACCCACCCAATAACAGGCGCCTCAACCACCGCCCGCTGTCCTCCAGCAGCCCAATCCCCTTCGCCCCGACCGCTGTACTTTCCTCGTCGCAGCCCGCCCACCTCCCCCGCAGGCCACCCGCCCCCCCCCCCCCTTGTTGTCCCCTCTGCCCTCCAACAGCTCCATGCCGCCCCCTCCGCCCCGACCATGTAATTCTTCGCGCCGCAGTCACATTCCCACCCCCCCACCCCCCCCACCTCCCCCCCCTTCCCCCGCCGCCCCCCCTCCCCCCCCCCCCGCAGGCCACCGTCCCGCCCCCTGTCATTGATGCCGCCGCAAGAGTTGAGTTCTGTGTTTCGGGGAACCAGGGGGGGCTGGGGCAGGGTGAGAGGGAAGAAGGGGTGGAAAGGGGGGGGGGGAGGGGGAGGAGGGAGGAGGGAGGAGGGGGGATGGGGATGGAGGAGGGGAAGACGGGGGGGAGGAGGGGAGGGGAGGAGGGAGGGGGGGAGAAGGATGGGGGGGGGGATGGAGAGAGGGAGCGAGGGGGATGGGGGATGGAGAAGGGGGGAAAGGGACGAGAGAACACCCCGTCGACTGCATACATATGTGTATGCAAGCATATATGTCGATATGTGTGTATATGTGTGTGTAAATATACACGCACCAACATGCACCCAATACCTACACGAATGCATGGGTACACTACACTTGTACATACATATATGTATGGCCCCTGACTCTGTTGACCATCATTTCGGCGCCGCCCTCCGACTGATCGCACTTCGCCGCAAGCAAGGCCGCGGCAAATTTCGGCGCACCCCTCGCACGGATCGCGCCCCGCGGGCCTGCGACCCCCCTCGGCGCACACCTCGCGCGGATCTTGCCCAGCGGGGCTGCAGGGGGCGACGGGTTGCCGGCAGGCATCTGAATGGGGACATGCCGCAAGGCATCTGAAAAAGAAGTGCCAAGGCATCTGAATGGGGACATGCCGCAAGGCATCTGAATGGGGACATGCCGCAAGGCATCTGAATGGGGACATGCCGCAAGGCATCTGAATGGGGACATGCCGCAAGGCATCTGAATGGGGACATGCCGCAAGGCATCTGAATGGGAATATGCCGAGAGGCATCTGGATGGAGAATGGGGATGTGCCGACAGGCATCCGAAGAAAAGGAGGAGGAGGGAGGAGGTGGGCGGTTTTCCTTGGGACCTGAGTGGACAGCGCCAACCGCGCCCCGCGCCAGCTTGATACACGCGGACAACGCACAACGTGATTGGCACGCGCGGCAACGCGTATCAAGCTGGAGCGGCGCGCGGTTGGCGTCGCCCACGAAAAAAAAAAGGGGGGCGAGGCCCTCTCGACCGCGTGGCCCCCTCGGGCGCAATGCCCTAAGAAGAGGGGCCACCTCCCCCTTCCGCCCATCCAAATGGAGGGGCGGAAGGGCAGAGTGGCGAGGAGCCTCTGAGCGGCAGAGGCCAGCTGCCAGTCGGGCCGCGGGGGACTGCACCCCAAAATGGGCATGCAGCCGGGGAGAAGCCCTTCCCATCCCTGCCATCCGTCGAGGGGGGAAAGAAGGGCTGCTCCCAACCCCCGCGGTCGCCGGGCTTCCGCCGACTTGCCATGCCTTTACCCCCATACGACGCCCGAGGAGTAGAAGTAGGGAGAGGATGCCAGCCAACCAACCAACCAACCATCCGACCAACACGACCAGTCAATCGACCAGCCAACCAACTTCAACCAACCAGCCGACAGCCCGCCACGGCCAGACGGGCCAGAGCCCTCCAACCAGCCAGCCAACGCAGCCAGCGCAGCGATTAACCAACCAACCAGCGCAACCAACCAACCAACCAACCAACCCAAGCGAGAGCCCCTGGGCCCCTCTGGAAACCCTGAGCACTGAGGACCTCGGAGCGCCGCAGGAGGCCAGAAGGGGCGCCCGGGGGTGGGACCCAACGGGGCCCATGTGATGGGGGGGCGGCGGCGAGGGGCGGCGGCGAGGCGGCGGCCTCGAGAGAGGAGCCGCAAACCCAGAGATACCATGTACCATGTCTGCGGGTCTCGGCCCTGGCAGCCCACAAGAGTGCAATGGAGTTCAGACGCCAAGGCGGAGATGCAGTGGACTCGGCATCCCCGATTCCGCGGCCCCCCCCCCGCTTCGAAACTGCCGTTGACGGTGATTGGTTTACAACGTGACACGCTCGCTCGCACTTGAACCTCCCTTCAAAGACGGCCTGGCACCTAAGGGGCACAATGGGAAGCACTCAACCGACCGAGGAATGACATGAAGAAAGGGGAGAGAGAGAGAGAGAGAGAGAGAGAGAGAGAGAGAGAGAGAGAGAGAGAGAGGAGAGCGAGGCATAACTCCTGCTGCCCTCCAGCCCCCCAGCTCCTGGGGCGGGGGGCGGGGGCAGTCGGCGCTAAATCCCCTCCCGGCCAGGAAGCCCTCCAGCAAGTTTCCAATCGAAAGTGGCTGGCGTCACACTTTCCTGCAAGAGTGGCAATGCGTCCGCGGCGGCGCCGGCACGGAAGGGGGCGGCCGGGCGGACTGCGGAGGCCGAAGAGAAGAGGGGGGGGTGGATGGGGCCTGTCTCTTGCTATTGGCAGCAGGGCAGAGAGGAGAGCGAAGAGAAGTCGAGAGTCGCCGAGGTCCGAGGGCCTGCCAAAGAACTCCAATGCAAAAGTGGAGATGCCCCAGGATCGCGACTCAGCTGCTTGCCTGGGGGCAACGCCCTCCCATCGCCGAGGCAGCGAAGCAATCCAGAAACCAACAGGCTCTGCGGCCCCGCCCCTCGACTCGAGCGACAGCCCCTGCCAAACATAAATCATCCTGGGGCCTCCTCTCCCGGCGGACTGAAAACTCAGGAAGGCCCCGAAACCCATGATCCCAAGGTCTCGGGGCGGGGGTCGGCCAAAAACCGAGATCGAAGAAAAAGGATAACTCATGGGCGCCTGACCTGCGCCTACGAACCCTTCAACTTCCTCACCTCGCGGGACAGGTAATCGATCAGGTTGGCGGGCAAGTTGGACTGCGCACACTTGGTGAGCTGGCTGTTCAGCATAGTGATGCGCGATGACTTCGAGGCCTGAGGAAGCTTCACGAGAATCAGCTTGACCGTCGACACAACCGAGATGAACGTGCGGGATGAGGACAGGCCTCTCAGGGCAATCTTCACGGACTCGGGGTAGTTGACGTCGAATTGGCCGACCAGCGCGTGGTTCATGCCCCTGACGACCCCGCAAAACTTTGACGCGGCAGCCCAGTCACGAGCGAAGGGCTCCCAATCGACATCAATGAGCTCGGCTTTGATTTTGTCGCTGTCGAACTTCTCGACGACGTAGGGGGCATACGCCGGCACTTTGCTCTCCAAGGTGCCCGCCAGTTTCTGCAACCTGCATGCCATCTTACTGGTCGTGCCACGCAGCAGCTCGTCGCAAAGGCTCGAGGCCGCCGTGACCTCCAAGTCAAGCTGCGGGAACTGCATCAGTGGCAGCCCCAAGGTAGCGCGCATTCCGTAGGACGCCTCGCTCATGCACTGCTCGACGCCATCGGACTCACGGAGCTCCTTCAAAAGCTTCTGAGCGTCAGCCAGGGCGTGCCAAGACTCCGTGAGGTCATCGCCCGGCGGGGGGCCGTCCAACGACCAAGTTGACACGATGTGGGCGTGCGCGCAGTAGCTGATGCGAACCGAGAACAAGCCCCACTGGATGCGCAACGCCAGGGAGGCATCGGCATGCCCCAGCGCCGCCAGTAGCGTTGCCACCTCTTCCTTCGCAAGTGCAGCCACCCCCCAAGTCCCCTTGACCTTCGCCTTGAGGGCGACGCCGTCAGCCACGGCCTCGGGGCCTATCCCAGGGAACTTCGCAACCGCCTCGCCCTCCTGCACTGAGGACTTGCCGACAGCCTGCGTGGAGCACGGGGGGGATGAGCGAACGAAGAGAATGAGCAGGAAAAAGGAGGAAGAGGAAGACGGCGACGAATATGAGAGATCGAGATGCAGGAGGCGCGAGAACGAGGAGGAGGGGGAGTGCGGACCGACGGGTGGGCGGAGACGGGAAGAAAACGGAAGGAAATAAGTTCAGCAAAGGGAGGGCGACGTGGAGGAGGGGGAGGAGGCTGGCACGGAGCAGGGAAGAAAGAGTTGGAGCTGGCGGGGTGCAAGGGGAAAAGGGGGAAATATCAACGACAAGGGCCCCGCGACAACGACGACGATTGGGAGAAGTTATTGGCGCCTGCCAGTAATCAGGGTCCGACCGCTCCATGACGTCCAGGATCTTAACCATCTTCGGACCCATGACCTTCTGCTCGTGCGCTTGCAGAGCCTGGCGGCCGCGATGGGTTATGCTCGTGATCGGCTCTACCGGCACGTTGAGACGGGACCAATACTTGTAGAGGAGGGAGGTGTCTTTGAAAAGGTCCTGGAGGGTCGAGATCGCCGTCGACAGATCCTCGTAGACAGCGACATCCTCGCCCGCGTAACCATCCTGCATGGGCTCCAGCGGACAGTCGGAGAAGGTCGCCAACGCGTCGATCACCGTCGACTCCATGCCCCCCGTGACCTTCTGCGCGCCAGTGAAGTACTTCAGGTTCTTGATGCACTTGATCCTGTCCACGATCGGCCCCTTCTTCAGCGACATCTCGATGGGCTCAATCTCCTTCTTAACGACAAGGTCCGCGAGCTCCCCCGCGTCCTTGCCAATGGATGCAATCTCGATGCGAAGTATGATGAGGAACTTCTCCACGTGCTGTGAGGTCGCGGGGTCCTGGGCAGAGCGGCCGCAAAATAACATTCCGATGTATACCCGACCCCCATTGGGCATCTAGCCCCTGGCCGCAGTCCCCGGGCCCCCCGGCAACGGCGATTCGAAATCGAAACGATCCTCGATCTCGGGCCCCGCCCAACCGCTCTCAGAGCGCCCGTAACAGCCCCCAAGCGATGGGCCCCGAAGGGGCCCGCGGACATCTTTCAGACAAGACCTATGCTAATTACTAATAACATTGTCGAGCACTTGTCCTGATAGCCGAGGGCCTCGAGCTCCTCGTCCGCGCGGACGATCGCCTCGCGCGTCTGCTCTCCTGCGTGTTCGCCACGGTGCGTGTCGAGGAGGCTGGCGAGCCGGGCGGACGACTGCTCCTTGCGGCCCTGGGCGGCCACCTGGCTCTGCAAGTGCCCTATCAATTTCGCACCACTGGCCGTTGTGAAAATCTTCAGGACGGTACCTGCCTTGCGGCCGATCTCAATCAACGCGTCATTGACAGCGTCGACGTTGCCTGGGTATGCGGATACGTCGAAGGCGAGGCGCAGTAGTTGCATGGGGCGCTCGAGGTGCGCGCACAGAGAAGTCGACGCTGACCCGAGCCTCGGGACAGGTGATAGGAACACTCTCAACATGCCAGCCTGAAAGGCAATGCTCTTGGCCGCCTTCTCCCCAGGCTTGGTCACGAGCTCCACCAAGGCGTCGGTGAGCCTCTCCTGCAGGCCGCCCGGCAGGACGCAGTTCCGCGATAGGGACCCTATCGCGGAAACGCGGCCCCCGCTTGACAGCCCTATGGGGGGAAAGTGGGTGAATGCGCGACGGGTGATTGTTGGTCGCCCTGGAGTCCTCCTGCCATACCGCCAACTCGTCTAAGGTCATGAGGCCCTGGGCGGATTCCTTGGAGATCTTCGCGAACCTCTGCTTCATGGATTCAGTGTTGCCGTCGATCGCGTCCTTGACAAGGCCGAAGAACCACTCCACCTCCAATAAACACTGGCGATAGCATGGAGGGAAAGCCAACACGAACGAGGGATCCTCGCCAGCAAACTTGACTATTTGCCAGTGCTCGGTCACGAACTCTTGATCGTTCCCGCTGCGAGCCCACTGCTTGTAGGCCTTGATGCTCCTGACGCAGCACTCGGCGATCTTGATGACGAGCGAGATCTCGTCCCGCAAGGGCTGCCCGACTTGCGCCTGCTTACTGAGAAGGGCATCCGTGACCGTCTTGACCGCCTTGAAATGCTTCTTGTCGAATGCCAGGACTGTGGCGCGCTGCCCCGTTGTGAACTGTTCGTTGTAGCCCTCCATGCGCTTCATCTGCTGCCTTGCGAAGCCGACGACCTTCTCTGGCGGGAGCTCGGGCTCCCCGCCAGCAACCTTCCTCTTCCTGGCACCGGCACCGCCGCCGCCGCTCAACTTGCTCAGCGGAGGGGGCTCGCTAGACATGGCCGCTTCGCGAGCGCCTCCGCTTGCCCGAGCCGCGGCCGCCTGCCCCGCCGCCCGGCGCCCTCCTGCGCCGCCGCCGCTAGCCCCGCGGCGGCCCTCTGCACCGCCAGAAGCAGTGGAAGCAGCGGCGGAGCTGCCCGCGCCGGCGCCGCTGCTCCGATCGTCCTCGGTGCCGAAGCCGAGAAAACCCATCAGGACGTCTTCATCCTCCATGTCCTCATCCTCATCCTCCTCCTCAGGAGCAGGCCGCTGCTCAGCCTCGGCCAGGCGTTCCTCGCCATTCGAAGGGGCCGAAGACGCGGGGCCTGGGGCTGCGACCTGCACCGCCCTCGCCTCGCCCGTGATGATGTTCTGGCCCTTGGTCTCCCTCATGGCGTTGAAGATGTCGCCGACGTGCGCGGCGCTGTCCGTGGCCGTCCCGTCCGCGATGTTGGCGGAGTAAGTCATGGCGCTGTCCTCGTACCACTCCGCCTCCATCTCGTCGTCGGGAGTGGTCGGGACGAGGACGCACACCCTGTGGGGCAATGGCAATGGAGGCGGTAAAAATGGCGCGCCCTCGCCCCTCCCTCCCGGGGCGCCTATCAGCCCCGCCGCCGCGCGACAGCGATCGCGCCGCCGCCGCGCGGGAGCAGGCAGCCGACGCGCTCCCCGAGAGGGAGGATGGGGAAGCGGGGGTTCGGGGCTCGGGGCTGGTCGAAGAGGAGGCGCGGGAGGAATCAACGCAAGTGAGAGGGGGAGAGGGTGCAACGGGCAGTGGGGGAGGGTCGCAGGAGGAGGATGCAGAGGAGCAGGAGGAGCACGAGAAGTGATTTCAAGGTAATCTTTTACAAACACCCGTAGAAGCACTGCCTCATCACGCCATCCTTCCACTTCCTCTTCGCCTTCGTGTGGTTGAGCCCGTTTGTGTCGGGATCGCCGAACTCTTTGATGTACCCCGAATCCTTGTCCCCAAGTAACTTCCACACCCCCTTCACGCTGGCCCTGCAGCCAGTAGACTCCGTCCTATCGACGCGCTCCGTCGGGCAGTTCTTCAGGGTCGTGTTGCCGCTGCTCAGGTGGTCGATCATGTTATCGATGTAATCGAAGAACCTCTTTCGAGCACTTTCATCGCGCTTGATCATGTCGCGAACCTCTGCCATCGCGAGGTGGGGCCAGAGCTTAAACTTCGCGACCCCACAGTAAGCACAGATGCGGCCCTCCCAGTCGGGCTTGTGCCACGCCCGCGTGCGCGTCGGGTCGAGGACGTCCCCGCCGCCGACGGATTTGCCGCACGGCAAGCAAGTTTTGGACATGATCTTGTCGAAGTTGTCACCCAGAAGCTCACGAGCCATTTCAAGCAGGACCCCCACCTCGCCGATCGAGGATGTCCTGATCACAGACTTGTCAATGAGAGCGCCACCGACGTTCCTGAGGCTGCGCTTGCGCCCCGACTCCTTCCTGCGCTTCGCCTGGGCAGGCGCCGGCCAGGGACCCAGGGAGCGCAAGAGCGCAGTGCAAGAGCCGTCTCGAAAGCACAGAGAATTGCGCCAGAGGCTAGAGGCCACCAGATTACCCCGTCAGTTGGATATCACATATGCATGTGTGCACGTGCCTGTATATGCGCGTGCCATCCGTATAACAGGTAAACGTATACGATCAGGCGCACATGCGTGCATTTGCAGAACGCCCAAGTGCTGTGGTTGCAAATGCGAGTTGGTGTCTGGTATCGCTCGCCCCGCTATCCATAGGCCCCGGACCCCCATGCCAAGAACCAAGAACGCCAGCCACGCCCTGATGGGGGACGTGGGCACTATTGGATGTGAAGCAACATGGGGAAATAAAGGCGAGAGGGGGGAGAGAAAGAGAGAGAGAGAGAGAGAGAGAGAGAGAGAAGTGCATGTGTATATATTTATTTCCATGAGAAGACAAAGATAGATATATACACATATACATAAGAGAAAGAGAGGGAGAGAGAGAGAGAGAGAGAGAAACAAAAAAACTAGAGAGCATGAGAGAGAAAGAGAATGGGCATGGAACTCTCGAGGGAACCGCAGTCCTCGTTGCCAGCGCCTGTCTGGTGCGAGTCGCCGCCGGCGCCCCCGTCCCCAGTCTCGGTGAGCATTCGCAGCGCGACGTCCACGTCCTCCCCGCCGCAGCTGCTCAAGGTATCCATGATGTCCGTTTCCACTTCGCCGCCCATGGCGTCAGAGCACGAAAGCGGCTGCCCCAGCCGAGGTGGCCGAAATCCGAGACTTCGGCAGGCCGAAGAAAAAATCGCCCCAGGGACGACTCCCCCTGAACCAGAGCCTGGGTTCCTCGTCGGATCAGGGGGAAAGGTGCGAGGGGACAGGCGGGGGAAAATATCGAGAAGTCTCGTCGTCACTCTTCCCAAGTCCCCTGATGCTAAGGCGCCGCCCCACCCTAACTTTCGACCGTGGAGCTGCCAGGGATTCCGACCGAGGGCGCCCAAGACGGGGAATGCAATGTTCGTCACGCGCAAAGAATCCTGAAGGGCTGGGACGTCGTCGGGTAGGGCAATGCGGCGGTGGAATGGAGAGCGGTGCAATCGTCCTGCCCCAGCCCCCCCCCAAGGCGCTAGCATGTCTGACTAGTGCTGCGGACCCGCGGGCTCCCGACTTCGGAAAAGCATGGGCCCCGCGGATCCCCGACGTTTGACATCCCCAAGAAGAGCCACGGTGGCGACCTGGGATGCGATAGCATCACCTCGCAGGCATGCGGACAAGGGATGCAGGGTAAGGGGCAAGGGAGAGGGGATAAGGGATAAGGCAGAAGAGGGCCCATAAAGCATCAGGGCGGAAGAGACTGAGACATGATATCAATCACTCTCTCGCTGCGAATCCTCGGTCAGCCGCCCAATCGTCCAGCAAAATATTACAGTTTACCTCTCGAGCCTCTCTCGCCAGGCGGCGCGCTTGCGCCTTCTCCCATGAGAGGCTCTATAAACTACCCAGAAGAAAGAAGAGACCGCATCGCACCGCCCTGTCGGCCAGGCCGCCGGCGCCGCTGCTAACGACGCTATCTCGGGGGGGCGCGGGCGATCAAGACCACTGCGCGGCTGCGCCGCCCTGGCACCGAGGATCCCGCTATCACTCGCAAACTGGCCGCCTGGAGATCCTGAAGTCCCCAATCCCCGGGAAGAAGCGGCCGAAGCCAAGTCAGCGAGATGGGCGCTCTGGGCCCTCCCGACAAGCGCTCGCACGTCCGCCAACGTCGAGTCGACGTTGGCGGACGTGCGAGCGCTTGTCGACGTCGTCGACTCCGACCGAGTGCCCCGACGCGGACAAAACTTACACATGGCATAAGCCAACAAGACCTGATGAGACCTGTTCCCAAAATGGTTTTGCCCCAAAATGGCGCATGTGATGGCAACGACGGCGGCTGGCCGAAAACCTCTCCCTCCCCACTGAACCTCCGGCCTCTCCGACTCCAAACTTTCGTTTCCCCCGTTCTTCCCCCGAACCCCGAAACCTCGGGCACTGGGCGCGCCCTGGAAGCCTGGAAGTCAAGCACCTGGAGGCGCCCCTGCACCTCCAAATGCCATCGAACAAAAGGCGAAGCGCCCCTTCAAAAAAAGACATTCGCAGCTCGCAGACCTCCAGAACGACCCTGGACCCTAACGCGGGATGCCGATGCCGCCCTCGCCGCCGGCCGCCGGCCCAGGTGGGGGCCTGCACCTGAGAGTTGAAACGCGCTAAAAGAGGGCCTGGACGGTGGGCCACCCGACGGAGCGCATGATCTCCTTCATGCCGAGGCCCGCCTCGAACTGGCCCTTCAGCTCGCCCTCGAACTTCCGCTGGGAAGCCTCGTCGAGGTCGTCCCACGGGAAGCTCGCCAGCGTCGCCATCGTGAATGCCTGGGCGGGGCGGAAGGGCGGCGGCCGATAACGGCCGAGGCCTAGGCGATGCTCTGAGCCCTCGAGATGCCTCCAGAAATGCTCCGACCAAGCCGCAGGCAGGCCGGCAGGCCTCAAGCCTCAGACCTCAGACCCAAGCCCCCGAGAAAGGCCCCTGGGGGCCCGCGGGGCCAGGCCCCCCGAGTGACGACCGTGGAGCGGTGGAACCACCGAAACGAAAATCTTCTAATTTCAGAACCCACACAGTGCCATGGCGGTGTTGCCATTAAAGGCGTTGCCGCCCAAGCACGCCAAGTCCTTCATGCCGAAGGCGGCCAACTCCCTGTAAGTCCAGAGCGGGAGGCCCTGCGCTGCCAAGCGCTCGTTGGGCTGGAGCAGCCTGAACCTCTTCCTGAGCCAGAAGTCCCCCTTGGGCGTCACGCAGGGGATCCCGTTCACGAGGCTGGGCACCCGCGAGATCCCCTGAGACACGTCGATGACGTGCTCCTTGTCTCTGCCGTCGGCGGGGTCGAGCTTGCCGTAGAGGAGGTCGAAGAACAAGATCACCTCCTGGCTGCGCTGAGGGAGGCTCTTCATGCGCTCCATCTGCTCGGGCGTGTATACGATGCACCAGTTCGGGGGGTACTTGAAGCCGTGCGTGCGGAACTTCTCCGCGTGCTCCTGTGGCCAGAAAGGTTTCTTCTTGGAAGCGTCGCGGGCGCCGGCGCCCCCGGGCGGCCCGCCGCCGCTCTTGGGCGGCTGGTTAGTGATGCCCATCCACACGATCAGCTCTTCGGAATCCTGGCGCAATACCGCCAGATGGGGACGAGAGGGTCGCAGGGGGGCGAGAAGGATGGGGGGGTAAGACGATGAGGAGGAGGGGGAGTGGGATCACGTCGACGACGACGCAGACGAAGGACGCGACGACGACGACAACCACCGCCACCACCGCCCGCCGCCCCCGCCGACGACGACGACCACCGCCGCCAACGACAACGACCGACGGACGACGACCGCACCGTCATTGCCACACACACACACGCACGCACACACACTGCAGTCCTCGGCCATGAGGACGGTCTCGATCGGGGCAGGCTCCAACTGGATGCGCGTCAGTGTGTCCATCATCTTGGACTCGTACTGCTGGAACTTCATGCCGATGAGAGGGTGCTGCTGCAGAGGCTTGCCCGCGGGAGTCGCCCGCACGGCCACGCCCCACCAGCGCGTGCGACGCTGCGGGCTACCGTGGGCCCTGCTGTCGAGGACGCACCCAGCGACGTAGTATCCGATGTGTCCGAACGCCTCCACCAGGGCATCCAGATTGTTGACGCCGTCGCCGTCGCACAGCGCCTTGACGTTCTCAAGGAAAAAGAACTTCGGGCGATTCTGGGCGGCCCAATCCACGCCCGCTCGCAGGGTGGCCCCAGTCCGCAAGGTCCTGATTGGTACATAATTACTCCACTGCTCCACTCCTTCTCCTCATCCTCCTCCTCCTCCTCATCCCTCCTCCTCCCTCCCATCCCTCCCTCGCTCCCACGTCGTCGTCGTCGTCGTCGTCGTCGTCGTCCTCCTCCTCCTCCTCCTCCTCCTCCTCCTCCTCCTCCATCCCTCCTCAGCCTGCTGCTCCGACTCTCCTACTCCTCACCCCTCCTCCTCGATATTATCCTCCTCAAGTCTCTCCCCCCATCCTCTTCTCCCTCCCCCGCCTCCTCTTGGCCCCCCCGCCCGCCCCCGACGGTCCCATCGCGGACGCACGAAGCACTCTGAGAGGCGAACACGTTCAAGTAGCTCAAGTCTTTGCACGAGAAACCCTCGAAGGCTATGTCCACCACGGGCACCTGGCAGCAGGACTGGCTGATACAGCAGTAGGCCCTGCCCTGTGGGAGCTCCTCGACCGAGCTGAATAGGCGATGGGGCGCGGGCTTGCACATCGTGCGAATCCACTGCTGCTTGACCTGGGCTTTCAACAACATCAGACACCTACATCCTACATCCTGCACCCCCGCGAACCTAATCGTCTCGAATCGAATGTCGAACTCCGCCCGCATCGAATCGCGAACCTCGGATCGACTCCAGAGCTTCGGAATCTCGAAGAGTTCGAACCGTTCGAGCGTCGAACCGCACACCGAATATAGAATCGGAGCACTCGCCATCGGCTGGATTTCAACTCCTGGTGACCTGCGACGACTCGCACGAGAAGGAATGGGTGATGGACGACTGGCCCAGCCCCGCCACCGCCTGCATGACGCCCACGCACAGGTCCGTCCCCGAGCAGAGCGTCCCCACGCACACGTCCTTGCGGGCGATGTTCGCGACGAGCCTCGCCTTGCCGGCGGGGGCCAGCAGGGCGAAAAACTGCGACGCCTGCGACGCCATGCTGCCACCCCGGCTCCGGCCAGCGTCGGAGCTGCCGCGGCTGAGCACGCGGGGCGCCCGTGCCTGGGGGGCCGCTGCCTCTCACCCCTAACCCCGGCGGCCCTCGCCCTCCCCGGCCCGGCCCCACCCTCCGCTACCCCCTACCGCCCTCCGCTCCCCCCTCCCCTCCCCCTCCCCCCCCCCCCCCCCCCTTCCCTCCCCCCTCCCCCCCCCTCTTAAACCCCCCCCTCCCCCGCGCCCTCCCCCCCTCTCCCCCCCCCCGAACTTTCCGGGAACTCTCCGGGATTTCGTATGGTTTTGCAACAGTTACAAGGATGAGCCCATGTCCCCCCCCCAAAACTTTCCGGGAACTTTCCGGGATTTCGGGGGGATGGGGGGGGGCACAGGGGGGGGGATAGGGGGGGTCAAAGGGGGGGGGCCAGGGGGGGCGTCGAGGGTCGAGGGGGCAAGGTGAGTGAGAGGGCAGGGGGGGGGAGGGGACAGGGGGCAGGGCGAGGCGGATCGGGGTTAGGCAACAGGGAAGGCAGAGCTACGGGGGAGAGGGCAGGCCAGATGAGGGAGGAGATCGTACCCCGGGCAGTCCTCACAAATCCATGTCCGAACTGCTGTCAGATTCTGTGCTGCAATCGGCGGGGTTGGGGCCCAACCGCGCGATAAGCTGCAGGCTGAAGCACCAATACGCTCTCCTCGCGAATGAGCTGCCTCGCATACCCCCAACACCATTGACGAGCGCATTGGGCCCCGTGTCCTGAAGGGAACGCAGTACGGGCCCAAGCTCTCGTAGATGATGTCAGGGATAAGCGAGCGTGACCATGCGCGGTCGAGAAAACGCAACTCGTATGCTGCCACGCGGCACAAGCTCTCATTGCGAACGTACTCGCGGTAATCGGCAGCACTCAAGTCACGTGCGTTAACGACTGCCATATCGGGTTACAGGGTTCGGGCCAAATCGGGCTGAGGTGCAATCGGAGCGGGGCAAGAAGGAGGGTCGGAGGATGGGATAGCACGGGCAGCGCAGGGACGAGGATGGGGAAAGGAGGGAGAGGAGGGGGTGAGAGGGAGATCAGCGATGGGCGGATCGCCGACCACTCACTGATGACGAGTGCGGGCCCAACTAACAAACCCGAGGATGCGGAGGGAGGGGCTGATGGCGGCCAAACGAATCGCTCGAATGGGGGCGTGCTTGGGGGGGGGTCGCCCTCGGAAACCCAAGGAAGTTGCAAGGGGGGTGCTGGGCTCACGTCGCCGCCATCATCCTCATCGTCGTCATCGCCTTAATCGTCATCATCATCGCCATCATCACCGCGACGGTTACCACCATCCGTCACCATCGCAAACACCATCATATCTCATCATCGCCATCGGTCTCGTCATCGCCGTCGTCGTAATCGTCATCATCGCAACCCCCTCATCATCGCCATCATCGTCAGCGTCATCATCATCGTCGTCGTCATTCTCGTCGGCATCATCACGTCCATGTTCTGAAAGTCTCCCAGCGCCCTTCCCTCTCTCCACCGATGCTTCCAGGGCCCATGGGGCGGGTCTCCACATGATGACTTTGAAAGCGTTGCGGGGCGGGGGCCGAAGCACATCACCATCGGGGTGGCCCCGGGGCCCCGATGGGACGATGGGGCGGGAGGCGCGGCATCAGAACCTTTAGGAACAATCATCCTGCTCCTCCTCCTCCGCCTCCTCCGCCTCCTCCTTCCTTATCGCCAGTCCCCCTCCGCATCCCCAATCTCATCGTGCTCATCCCCCCTGCTCACACTCCTCCCGATCCCCCCCCCCTCCCCTCCTCCACTGCCTCTGACTCCCCCCTTCGAGTGATTTCCGAACCCCTGAGGCCGGCGGGTGAGCTGGGGGCATCGCGCGCTCGGGCTTCACCTCGGGCTCACACTCGGGCTCCTTCTTGGGCCGCCCATCGGGCTTGCCCCTCTTGCCAGGCTGACGGGCGATGGGGGTGGCCTCCAACGAGCGCTTGGGTTTCTGCGCCTGGGCCCCTGGCTTGGCTGGCTCGGCGGGCTTGCCCCCTGGCTTGGCCTCCGCACCTGGATTGGCCTTGGCCTTGTCCTCCTTGGAGGGCTTTGTCGACTTGGCCTTTTCCTCCTTAGAGGGCTTCGCTGGCTTCGTTTTGGACTGCGCGGCCGCTGGCTTGGCCTGCTCGGAGGGGCCAGCGCTGGGAGCTGCGCCCTGGGAGGCTGCGACAAGGCCCTCGTGCTTGCCTGCGGCTGCGGCGCCACCTGGCGCCTCCTGCCCTGCCCCTTGCTGCTGCTCGCCCTTGCCCTGGCCCTTACCCCTGCCGCGGCCCTTGCCGCGGCCGCCGCCGCGGCCGCCGCGGCCGCGGCCGCCGCGACCGCCGCTGGGCGCCGCCGCCGCCTGAGCCTTGCCCTGGGCGTCGAACACCTCCGCGATGGTGAGGGCCTGTGCGGGCCGAAGTGGAAGGCAAAGGCGATGGGGGGGGCGAGGGGGCGGCTCCTCTTGCACGGTAGTGTCGGTCCGAAAATGTAAGTGCGCCGCGGTGGATGCGGAACGAGAACGGGGGGCGCCCTCTCCGCAGGGCTCGCCTCGCAAGGTAACGTCGGCCCGAAAATATCTGGATCGAGCAGCCAATTCCTCCGCCCCTGGGTCAGAAGTCAGTTGGGGGTGGCTGAGATAATGCAAGACGAGGGGGTCGAGATCGACAAGGGGGGCGACGAGGCTAGGAAGCGGGCGAGGAGGCTCTGGGAATGAAGAGTAGGAAGTGGAGGAGGGGGAGGATGATGGGGGGTGAGTCAGGGGGGGGAGGAGGCTGAGGAAGAGAGGGGAGGGGTCAGAGGCGGGAGGTGGCGGCGGGGCAGAGGCAGAGGAGGAGGTGGAGGGGGAGGAGGAGGAGGAGGAGGAGGAGGAGGAGGAGGAGGAGGAGGAGGAGGAGGAGGAGGAGACACAATATGAGGACGGCGGGCATTTGATGGGCCTTCCGAGCGGGGGCATTCGGCGCCGGCGCCGCCGCCGCGTCGGCCTCGCTGTCGCGATTCACCATCTGCGTGTCGCCGTCGCCGTCGCCGAAGATCGTCACCGGCGACTTGCCGCGACGCGGGGGCGTCTCAAAGGGCGCCATGTCACAGCCGGCCATGCCAGCGCGCCCGAGGTCCGAGGGAAGGTTGACTCCGTCGCTTCCTGTAAACTCTTGCGCCGTGGTGGCTAACAACAAGAGCCCGAAACCATAAGACATAAGACCACGCATCCTCTGGCGTGCCTCTCGAGCCCCAGCGAAACGCTCCTGCTAACCACGCATCGTGAAAACTCAAGGGGCCCAAGGAGGGGGGCCATGGGGTGCAGACGGGAAGTTGGGCGGGGGGGAAGGGCCGCCCTGCGCCCCAACAGGAGGGCTGGAGTCCCAAACCCTTCAGGTGTACCCTCCCTCGCTCGCGCGGGGCGCTCGCCCGCTCGTGTCGCGTGTCCGACGGGCGAGGGGCGGCCGCGCTTACCTCTCGACAACTCGATAGAGCATCGACCCCGTCAACGATTACTCATCCCCCGCCGCCAACAACGGGAGTCGCCGCCTGACTCCCAACTCCGCCTGTCAGCGGCAAGGAAGCTGACAGGTATGGATCCTCACGAACTCGACGAAAGTGGAATTGGCCAGAACTGCGGGGCCGGGTGACCTCGCGGCGGCGGGGATGGGCGGGGCGACTCCGACGCAGATAGCGCCTCGCAGCCAGGCGGCAGCCAGGCGTCGAAAATTTCGGAGAACTGGCCGAGGCTGGACAACTCTGAGAAGTTAAGGGCTGCCCCCCCCTCCCCCCCAGCGCTCTCTGCAGCCGCCCTGGGCAGCGACAACGCAATCGCCGCCACTCGCCAGCATCAGAGGACTGAGGACTAGCGAGAGTGGAGTCGGGGGTTGGGAGGCCAGAGGCGAGAGCCAAGAGAAGATGAGGTGCGAGAAATGAGTTCTCCGACGTGCGGGCAGACAACAACAATACTCACATATCACAGATCACCGTCCTGGCCAGCCTGCTATGGGAGCAATTCGGGCTCCCCTTCGGGCGTGTCCCTGTCCTTGCGGTCACGCTCCGCTCTCAACCACTCCCCGCTGTTGGGCTGCTGTGACCCCTCAACCCGCGCGGCAACCCGCTGGGGCAGGTCTGGAACGAACTTCCTGTGAGCTTCGGTCGAGTGGCCATCGCCCAAAGTATCTGCGTGCCAAGCAAACGCATAACATTTCCCGAATGGCCTTCCTTGCCCCCAGGCTCTGGTCCCAGGGCGAGCGTCGGGGCTGCTGCGGCACGTGCCGCTCCGAGTGGCATTGCAGATGGTGCAAGCACCTCGAAAATCAGCGGAGCCATCCGCGTTGAGAGACATCCGAACGTAGGCACGGCCAGAAGCCGTATATAATCGAGGCCACCCATCTGGGCCGGCGCGGCGATCTATCGGCGCCTCTGGTGGCCGATCTGCCGCCGCCGCGCCGCCGACAGCAAGGGGCGGCGGCGCTGGCTGCGGCGCGGGCTCCGGCGGTGGCGGGGCCAAGGGGGGGGGCAGAGGGGGAGGCGCCGCAACTGCCCCTCCTCCGCCCAGCGGCGCTCCGCCCGGCGGGTCGTCGTCGGCCCCTTCGTCGGACCCCCGCCAGGAACCCTTCTCGACCGACGACTTCGCCTCCCCCTCCTCTGAGGCGCCGCCGTCACCGCCTCCGCCGTCGCCGCCGTCGTCGCCGGCTGCCGGCGGGGCTGCCGGCGGGCCCCCTCGTAGCCCTGCAGGGTGATCACCGCCTCGACCTGGTCGACCCGGCGGCGCCGCCTGCCCCGCGGCGACGGGAGGCCGATGGAGCGGGTGGCCGAGGGGCTGGAGGAGGGGCGAAGCTGGTTGAGGCAAGGGATGGCCACGGGAGGGAGCCAAGGAAGGATAGTGCAATACGAAGCCAGGCGCGTGGGAACGCAGGGATCAGGATGCAGTAGTCGTCAGACCGAGGAGCAGAGAAACAAAAGCGAAAACCAACGCCAATGGTATCACCAATTTTGACGATCGACACCAACGCTACACGCTGGCATCGTTATCAATTGTGTTTACCGCTATCATTGGAGCCGTCATTATCGCCGTTATCGCTGTTATTGGTATCGTTGCTATCGCTGTTATCTTTGTTATCGTTGTTAAAGCTGTTGTCGTTGCTATCGTCTATCGTCCTTTGTTGCTCAACGTCGACATCTCAGTGGCCGCGGCGAGCCTCCAGCACGATGTCCAGAAGATCCACCTCAGGCTCAGGCCCTGGCGGGTCGCCGGAGCCGCCTGCCCCGCCCGCGCCACCGGGTGGAGGTCCGCCATCTCCACCTGGCGCCGAGAGGGGCGCAAGCGCGGGGAGGGGATGAGCCGACGCAGAACAGTCACAAGCATGGTGAGGGATGCGGGGAAACGGAGACAGGGAGATAGAGGGGCAGGACAACAAAGACGCGGAGAGAGAGGGCGAGAGAAGGGAGCAAACGCAACAGTGGGGGAGAGATAAAGAGGGAGAGAGGCGGAGAGGGAGAGAGAGAGAGAGAGAGAGAGAGAGAGAGAGAGAGACGAGAAAGAGAGAGAGAGAGAGAGAGGGATATACGAAGAGGAGGGGGATCAAGGGAAAGAGAAGGAGGGAGGGAGGGCAGAGAGAGAGAGAGAGAGAGAGAGAGAGAGAGAGAGAGAGAGAGAGAGAGAGAAAAAGAGAGAGAGAGAGAGAGAGAGAAGAGAGAGAGAGAGAGAGAGAGAGATAGAGAGAGATAAGGAAATAGAAAGGGAGACAGGGCGGAAGGGAAAGAGGCAGGGAGAGGGAGGGAGAGAGGGGGCGCGAGAGTGGGATTGGAGGAGGGAGCAAGAGACAGAGAGAGAGAGAGAGGAGAGAGAGAGAGAGAGAGAGAGAGAGAGAGAGAGAGAGAGAGAGAGAGAGAGAGAGAGAAATAAGGATAGAGAGAGAGAGTGAGAGAGAGAGGGGGGAGGAGGGAGGGAGAGTGGGAGAGAGGAGAGCGAGAGAGAGAGAGAGAGAGAGAGAGAGAGAGAGGGAGCGGAACTGACTCCACCCCCCGCTATATTTCAATTTCCCTGCCTCCCCCTCTCCCTCCCTACCTCCTCCTCCTCCTCCTCCTCCTCCTCCTCCTCCTCCTCCTCCTTCTCTCTCTCATATGTATGCGTACATGCATCTAAACCTGCGCCGACAGTCGACGCGGCGACCTGGGGGTGCACGACGCCAGCGGATGCAGGCAGGGCGAATGCAAGCGACCGACTGACCCAGGCGAGACGACGACGCAACAATGGCATGGAAGGCGGCGGCGCGCCTCCACCGCCGCCACCGCCTCCCCAATCCACGCCCCACTCCCAGATCACCTGGGAGTTGCGGTTGGTCACCTTCGCTCTCAGGGGCGTCGCATCCGAGTCCTCAACCTCGTATACGGTCATGGCGATGTCGTCGCCAGCGTGCTCGCTGGCGAAGGCCAGAGCCCTCCCGAGCCCCCTATGCACATGGCTGGGGCACGCGAGCAACCCCAGCGCACGAGGGCGACACCATGACCTGTGAACAATCGACAAATACTCATGCAACAACGAGTGCGCGCGTGCTCTCACATGCAACTGCGCCCAAGTATCTCACATGCACCTGCGCCCCCCCCTCCCCGCCGAGCGACGGCGTAAGATGTCTCAAAAGTGAACTCCCTGCGCCGCAGGCCCAATCTCAACCAATCGTCCCCGCCATCATCCTCCCAAGTGGCGTCCGCGAAAATCACGAGCGGCGGGTCCGAGTACCTGCAGGCGCCCTTGCAGAAGGTCATTGAATATTGGAACGTGTGAAACGCGATAAAAGTACCTGCTTCCACTGGTTTTAGAACATGGTGCAAACGCCCGGCGATCGCAAGTGCCGAGCCGTAATGGGCAACGTCCCTCGTCCGACACAACCCCGGATGCTTCTCGCAGCAGGTGAACCGGTAGTTGAGGCGCCTCAGGACCTCCCTGTTGCAGCTCACGGTCATCCATGGCCTCATGGACTCCCTGCACAAATCGCCAACTCGAGCGACGCCGCCACGCCACTCCAAGAGGCCTTTCTCGTGGGCGACCCTCTGAAGGTGATCTTTGAACGCCTCGACGCTAATGGGCCACGTGTCGTCCCCCAAGTCCAGCTGCATCAAGCCCCGAGACAAGTCAGCCACATCATAGTCGCTGATGGATGTCCTAGGCTCGGCGTGGACAAGGTCGTCGACAATGTCCATCAAATCCCTGTCCTCGCGGTCGGGCTCGTCCGGCTCATCCATGGCGTTCCCAATCCCATACAGCTTGACAGGGTCAACGTTGTCTCTCGCCCATGACTCTTGCGCCTCTTTGGACATATCATCAAAGTGCTGGCCCCATGCAATCCTGTCGTCCTTCTCTTCCTGCCGGCGCCTGCGAGCCCCGCCCCGAGCGATGCGAGCAAGACGAGACTTATGGCCAATGTACTGCCACTTCAAATTGCCAACATAAGGGCGATTGCCCCTGGGCTTGTACTTCGAAGGCCTGAGCGTTCTCCTGATGACACCATCGGGGCCCCGCTCGACCCTGCGACGAGCCTGGCTGGAAGTCTGCAGGCCCAACCTCCGAGCAAAAACCGCATCGTTCCGACGCTGCGTGAAGTCGAGCCTTCCTCGGCCCACGTGGCCTTTCATAAGTTTTTGCAGGTGGGTGTCGTACGTAGCAGTCTCGACGTTCCTGCGATGCACGCCGTCCCGATTGAAGGATGACCTGTTCTGGGAATGCAATCTCTCGATGTGGGCAACCGTGGCCTTTCCGCGGTTCATCCACGTCACTAACGTTCCGTGAACGGCAGCTGAAGACGTCAAGAGGTCAACAGTGGGAAACTTAATCCTCAACTTCGCCGAAAAGTTCTGATCTAAACAACACTCTGGAACATCGTTGATGAATGCGCGAGCCGCCTGTGTCCTTTCCTCGGCGCTGCGTTCTGGATGGACCATGAGCAACAGAGCGAAAGGATAGCTCTTGGCGTACAAATCGGAACGATAGTGAACAGAAGACGAGAGCTGCAAGACGCACGATCGGAACACGTGCATGTGGTGTCTCCTCCGCGCAGCCTCCAGTGGGAAGAACTCGGCCACGAGACCTGAAACCATGCCGTGGCACAAAGTTCCCGCCAAAGACCTCTGACAAACTCGAATGGGGTTCACCGTGCCCCGCTCGGACGTCAAATCCGCGAGCAACCTGCCTTGCCCGTCGCGCCTGATCAACTCTAAAACTACGTCGTCAATGGGCTTTGACACCAGTGCCAACACCACAACAAAAGCCTTTTTCTCATTGTCGTTTATATACTCGTTGTTCACTCGCTTGATCTTGCGACCCAGCTGGGCCGCGAAGCTCTCCTGGCCAATATCTACATCTGGAGCGGCAGCAGCGGCCCTGGCGGCGGCCCGACCCTCAGCCCCGAATGCTAAACACCACGCCCGCTCGAAGATGTGGTGCGGCATCAGCGCCATTCCCATCCACGTGCAGAAGGGGCCCAGTACTGTCCACCTCAACTCCCCTCCCAGCACGCGCTCGCGCGCGTCGGTTTGCAAGGCAGGCCGAGGGCCGAGGAGTGATGCGCGCTTGCGTGCATGCATGTAAACATATGTGCATGCCATATACACTGGCTGACATAGCAAATCATGACCGTCACCGAGAGCGGGGGGCGGGGGCGACGCTCCGAGACTTCGAAAGCAGAGAGAAAGAGAACCGAGGCACACCGCGCGAGAGTGAATGACCCCGCTGCCCCCTGCCCGCCTGCTGAAAGTAACCGAAGCCGGCATCATGTTACACATGAGCCAAAATAATAATTCCACCAGGCATGACGCGGCTCGCGGCCTCGTGCGCCCGCACTTGCACCCGGGCACGCAAAAGTGGGTCAGCGCGTTCTCGTGCCACGGCGCCTGCGGGACAGCGAGGAGAGGGCAGTGGGCGGCGAAGAGGGGGGGGCTGATCGGAAGGGCGTGGCGAAGCTGGGCTCGGGGCGCGATGCAAATGAGGGTAAGAGGCGGGCGAACCGCGACGACGAGGCAGCCCCTGAGAATGCCTGGAAGGGCGAGGCATGCAACGGCACATGGGTCGCGCCATGGGGGGGGGGGCAGAGCCAAGAGGGGGGGCAGGCCGAGCAAAAGTTGAACGTTGAAAAAGCATGCGAGGATGCGAAGGAGGAGAGGGTGAGGCACTGTGAGGCAGGCAAGGAATAAGCAAGTTTAAGCAAGGCATGAAAGACAAGAGATCGAACAACCAGGCAGGCGCGTGCAAGCAAAACGAGGCGCCTGGAGCAACTGAAACAACATGTCGGCCTTCTCCGCGACGTTCGCCTCCTGCGCGCCCTCGAGCGGGGAGCCGAACTCGCGTCGGAGAGCCCGGTCGACGAGCAACGAGTCGATCACGAAGCGATCCCGCACCCTGTGGGCGGCGGCGGCCGGCGGGGGCGGAACGCCGTCACGAAATGCGAGGCCGTCGAAGCCGTGGCCGCCAACAACCACCGTCGCGAGCGCTCGACGGAATTGATCCTGCCGGCTCGAAATGCGGAAGACCGATCCTAGACAATTGAGGTCCTTGAGCACCTGGTGCCGCTCAAGAATGACGATGACGGCGCGAAACAACTGGTGCACCATGCATTTGACACCAGCATGCATGACGTGGCCTGGGAGGCGCGAACCGATCCATCTGATGCACTTCAAGTTCGGCGACGCGCTGTCACTGCACTCTATCAGCAAGATCAAATCCTCCACTGCCCTCCGAGCCCGCTGTCCACCGATCCCCCACCCATGACCCGCTCTCCATCCTTCCCCTCCTCAACTCCCTCCCTCGCCGTTTCTGGACCGCCCTCTGCGGCGCGGCTTCGAGCATTTCGAGCCGCGCCCGGCCGCGGCGACGGGGGGCCCCCGAAGGCCACCATGCGAGGAATGAGGACGAGGACGATGCGGAGGAGGATGGAGACGGAGGAGGGAGAGAGATGAGGAGCGAGGATGGGCGTGGGGGCAGGGGGATGGGGGGAGGAGGAGGCTCACCTGCACGCGCCCCCTTTCCCCAACGTCCTTGGCGATAGTATTCATCCTCTCGATGCTGTAGGCGCCGTCCAGGGCCGAGTCCAGCGCCGCCTGGATGTGGCCCGCCGTCTTGCCGAGCATCGCCCGGGGCGGGACGTTCTCGATGAAGCTGATACCTCCCATCCAACGCAATGCAACGCACTACCATACCTTCCTCCGCCCCTCCCTCCCGCTGACACCGACGACGAGGCATCGCGCCAACTTCGCGGCCGTCGCCAGTCGTCGATTGTCGCCGCCGCCGCCGTCGCCGTCGTCGTCGTCACCGCCGTGGCCGAATCACTGACCCACCCCCAGCGGCCACCCCTCCCCTGCCCACCGCGTCCGAGATCAACGGCGATCTGCTGGGCGAAGATGTCCATGACCCCGTGCTGCGCGCCCTTCATGCCGTACTGCAGCAGCTCCTGATACGTCACGAGGGCCTTTCCTGCAACGAGATGCCTCTGATCGCGAGGCACGACATAGCGAACGAAGGGCTGGAGGGCTTCCGCGAGGTGCCCGAAACTAAGATGAACAGGCGTGTCATCGAAACTCCACTCAACGTACATGAACGAACAACCGGCCGCCTCATCAAACTTCCTCTTCACTGCAGCGCGCTGGAGCGCCAGGGCAGCGTGGCAGACGGCGCCGACCGCCGAGATAAACTGCCCGCCCAAGCACTCCCCAACACGCTTAGAAAACGCAAGTTTCAAAACATTGTGGAGGTCATACTGGGATTTGTGGATGACCCTCGTGAGCACATGATCGCCGCTGGAGAGCTGGGTTGAATTCCAAGCACTATGGGCAACATCCTTCTCCCTGTCCGACGCCTGCTTCGCCAGCTCAGCTGCTTTTAAGGCCTTCAAGGCCCGAGCTCGTTTCAAAACCTCCTCTCGTCGAAGGATCCGTTCTAATCGAACCGCGGGGCGGCGGGGCTCTGGAGGCGGCCGCGGGGCTGTGGGGGCGTCAGCGGCCCTGGCGGCGCCGCCATCTCCAGTGGAATCTCCAGAACCATCAATTATATCCAACAAATCCATCCATGGGGGGGTGGCGGCTGGCGGCGCCGCGAGGCCGCGAGGGACCATGCACTCAGCGAGGCCAGAGCCGAGAACGACAGCGGATGACAGAATGGTCGAGGGTTGAGGGCTCAGGGCCTGACCAGGGAGTCCCAGAGAGAAAGGCCAACGCAATGCAAATAATGCATTCGCGCAACGTGCAGCGCAAAGCAACGCATTAAGTCTCAGTCTCGGCCCCAACCCCCCCAACCCAAACTTAAAATGCACGCGCAATGCAACGCAATGAGGGCAGCGCTAATGCAATTCAGCGAGCTCTCTCGTGCACAAGGCAGTGCATTGCAATTCAATGAACGGACGGGCAACATAGACCCTCGGCTCGTGAGTCTGCCTCCCGGCCCCTTCGGGCCTTCGGAGCGTGAGCGAACGAGGGGGCCACCGACGAAAACGAGGCGAGGGCGACGGTGACGACAAACGAGGGGGCCAACGACGGACGACGACGGCGACGACGGACGACTCCAGGGGCGATGACGACTACGGGCGACGAAGGGCGACAACGAGGACACGACAACCGCGGACGACGATGACGAATGATTCGTTCCGTCCGAACGGTGACGACGACGGATCCGCCGAGCCTCGGCCCTCGGCGGTTGAGTTTGCATCCCGGCCCCTTGGAACCTTCGGCGTGTGAGATTGTAAGTCCTGTGGACTGTGGAGCCCTCGGCGCGTGAGTCTGCCTCCCGGCCCTCTGGAGCCCTCGGCGCGTGAGTCTGCCTCCCGGCCCTCTGGAGCCCTCGGCGCGTGAGTCTGCCTCCCGGCCCTCTGGAGCCCTCGGCGCGCGAGGCTCGAGGACGACGACGACGACGACGACGACGACGACACCAGAAACGACGAGGACGACGACGACCACGACGACGAGGACAACGGACGACCGCGACGACAACGGGCGACGATAACGACGAGGACGAACGAAACGGAGAAACGCAAAAGTTGAAAAAGAACGGGACGTGCGAGTGGAAAACGAACGGCCCACGAAAAGATGAAATGTTGTAGGGGGCGTTTCTGCCATCTTGTTTATTAATGGAGATGACAGAAACGCCCCCTACAACGCCATGCTGGGACAAACCGAACCCCAACAAATAACCCAACGTGTGCGCAAAAACCGAACTCAGACAGAATCACGATTTCAAAAAATTAACGATGTCAGCAATTGCCACCGACAAGCAACGACGACGAGGACAACGCAGCCGACGATGACCGACGACGATGGACGACGAACACGATATCATATAGCAGCGACGACGATCACGGCGACGGACGACCACGACGACGAACACGACGACGACGTCGACCACGACCACGACCCTTGTGTCATTATCACAGGACATATGCTGTATACATGATAGAGAACCAGACTTACCACGGTACATTATCACAAGACATATGCCGTATCACAGTATATATATACACAAAATGAAGAACTATATATACATAACATACAACACACATCACGCACGCACTGCCCATCTGCCCTTGCACTGCTACCCCGTCCCCTTATTGTTCTCCTCCGTGTCCCCGTCCCCTCCCCCACTCCCCCTCCTCCTTCCCCCCCCCCCTCCCCCATCCCCTCCCCCTCCCCCTCCCCCCCCTCCCCCATCTCCCATCCCCCACTCCCCACCCTAGTGCCCCCTGTCCCCCCCCCTTTTCCCCCTCTCTCCCCCCCCCCCCCGTCCTCTGTGGACTCATGCCCCCGGTACAGAGACCCCTCGTTTGCAACTCTTGCGGCGGCTTCAACCCTGTCACAGCTGCCCTCCAGCAGCGCGCCCGGTGCGCCCACCGCCCCCAGCCGCCGCCGGCTGCCCCCCGCTGAGCTCCAGCAGCCCGGTGCTCCCTGCTCCTCCTCTCCTCCTCCTCCTCCCCTCCTCCTCCTCCTCCTCCTCCTCCTCCTCCTCCTCCTCCTCCTCCCCCCTGGTTCCCGATCCGCGGACCACGGCGCCGATCCAAAACATCCGCGGGCCACCGCCGCCATCCACCGTTCCCCCGCCCCCCCCCCCTCCCCCCGCACCCCCTCCCCCCCTCTCGGCATGCCCCCGCCCCTGGCCCCCGAACCCGACGAGGCCCCCGCCCCCGCCCCCCTGCCCCCACTGTCCCAGAGGGCGGGCGCGGCGCGGCACCGCTGGCGCCGCGCCCGCCCTCTCCGCCCCTCCCCCGCTCCTCGCTGACGCCGACACTTCGGCGATGCGTTGTAGCCAAAACGTGTGGAAGGGAGGGAGGAAAGGCGATTCGGTCCCTCGCCCCACCCACTCTGAACCCTCTCCCTTTGACCTTCCATACCCGTCGCGCTACCTCCCGCGCCGCCGCCGCCGCCGCCGCCGCCGCCGCCGCCGCCGCCGTCGTCGTCGTCGTCGTCGTCGTCGTCGTCGTCGTCAACGTCGTCGTCGTCGTCGTCGTCGTCGTCGTCGTCGTCGTCGTCGTCGTCGTCGTCGTCGTCGTCGTCGTCCGTCGTCCTTGGGCCGTCGTACGTTTCACGTCGTCGGTCGTCCGTCGTCCGTCTTCCGCCGCCGTCGTCGTCGTTGCCGCCGCCATCGTCGTCAATTTCCCGTCGTCCGTGGTCTGTCGTCCGTCGTCGTTGCCGCCTCCCGCCGCCGTCGTCGTCGTCGTCGTCGCGTTGGTCGTCGTCTCCTTCATCGCCATCGTCCTCCTCGTGGTCGTCGTCGCTTCGTCGCCGTCGTCGTCGTCGCCGCCACCGCCTTCGTTGACGTGGACGTCCGTCGTTCGTCGTCCGTCGTTCATTGTTATTTTTCCGTTGCCCGTCGTCCCTACTACATGGCCGTCCGTCGTCCTACTTTTTCGTTGTCGCCGTCCGTTGTCATCGGAGGCGTCGCCGCCGCCGTCGCCATCTTCGTCGCGGTCGTCGCTGTAGTCGTCTTCACCGTCGCCGTCGTCGCCGTCGCCGCCGCCGCCGTCGTCGTCGTCCGTCTACCTTGGGCCGTCGTCCGTTTTCCGTCGTCCGTGGTGTGTTGTCCGTCGTCGTCGTCGCCGCCGCCGAAGTCGTCGTCGTCGCCCTCGTCGTCGCCACCGCCGTCGTCCTCGTCGTGGTCGTCGTCATCGTCGCCTTCGTCGGCGTCGTCGTCGTCGCCACCGCCGCCGCCCGTCGTCGTGGTCGACCGTCGTTCGTTTCGCGTCGTCCGGCGCCCGTCGTCCGTCGCCGTCTGCCTCATCCACGACGTCGTCGTTGTCGTAGTAGACGTCGTCGTCGGAAGCACCACCGCCGTCGCTGCCGCCGCAACCGCCGCCGCCGGTCGTTGCCGTCGTCGTTCTTGTCGTCGTCGTCAACGTTGCCGTCGTCGTCGTCGACGTCGTCGTCAACGTTGCCATCGTCGTCGTCGACGTCGTCGTCGTCGTTTCCGTCGTCGTCGTCGTCGTCGTCGTCGTCGTCGTCGTGGTCATCGCCTTGTCGTCGCCTCCGTCGTCACCCTCGTCATTGACATCGTCGTCGCCGCTGACGTCGTCGTCGTCGTCGTCGGCCGTCGACCGTCGCCGTCGCCGCCGCCGCCAGCGCTGCCGCCATAATTGCCACCGACGTCGGCCGTCGCTGCTGCCGCCGTCGCCTCCTCCGTCGTCGTCGTCGTCGTCGTCATCGTCGTCGTCGTCGACGACGTCGACGTCGACGTCGTCGTCGTCGTCCGTCGTCCGTCGGCCGTCGTCGCCGCCGCCGCTACCGCCGTAGTCGCCGACGCCGTCGTCGCCGTCGTCGTCGTCCCTCGTCCGTGGTCGTCCGTCGTCTGTCGTCTTCGTCGTCTTCGACGTCCGTCGTCATCGTCGTCGTCGGGCGCGCCGCTCCTGAACGCTCCGGTGCCGACGAGCGAATTTCCTGGAACAAGGCCGTAGAATGTGGCAGCTTGCACCGCGAGCCTCCAGCAGCCGGGTCTGCTCAATCACTTCTCCTGGCCCTCCTTGGACCTTGGAAGCTTCAGGGGAGCCTCTTCAGTGCCTGTTGGTGCTCCCGGGGGCCTCCTTTGACCCTCTGTGGGCTCCTTGGGTGTCCGTTGGAGGCCTCCTTTGAAGCCATGCTCTGGGGGATGGCCCGAGCATCCGCGAGCTCGCCCTCTGACGCCCCTCTTGAGGCCCTCTTTGTTCCCTCCCTCTCGGATGCCTCGCCCCCTCTTCCCCTTTTTCCTCCTCGTCCTCCTCCTCCTCCTCCTCCTCCTCCTCCTCCTCCTCTCCTCCTCCTCCTCCTCCTCCTCTCCTCCTCCTCCTCCCTCCTCCTCCTCCTCCTCCTCCTCCTCCTCCTCCTCCTCCTCCTCCTCCTCCTCCTCCCTCCTCCTCCTCCTCCTCCTCCTCCTCCCCCTCCCCTCCCCTCCCCCTCCTCCCCCCTCCCCCTCCCCCTCCCCCTCCCCTCCTCTCCTCCTCCTCCTCCTCCTCCTCCTCCTCCTCCTCCTCCTCCTCCTCCCTCCTCCTCCTCCTCCTCCTCCTCCTCCTCCCCCTTCCTGCTGTGCAAGAGCCATGGCACGCGTGCCGCTTGTTCCGGGAATCCTCCTCCTGTGGAGGGGCGCGCCCGACTTCAAGGCACGCCGACCCCTGCCGACGGTGCCGCGAGAGCGCGGGCGGGGGAGCGCAGCCTCGCACGGGCGGGTCTACCATGAGACCCAGCTGTAAGTCCCCGGGCGAAGAGGGGGCGCGGCCGGAAGGCACGCCCGCGAGCGGAGCACACCGGCTCGAGCGACGCGAGGGCCTCCCTGCGAGGGGGGAAAAAAAGCTCGAGGGGATCGGCCAGAAGGTGCGTCGGATTGCATCGCAGCTGAAGCCGAAGCCAGGGCTGAAGTGCGCAGGGAGGGGAGGAGCAAACGCTGCAGGCGCGGTGAACTGTACATCCCGAAGCGGTGCTGCAGCCTCAAGGCCCCCTCCGAGCAGCAGCCAGAGAGGGTGGGGCTGCACCCTCATGCCTTGTTGAAATCTGAAATCTGGGCGCGCTTCGGCACTGCCACTGCCGCCGCCATCCCCTCTTCAGGGCGATCGAATTGGGTGTCGGCGACAGCCGAATGTCGGCGGCGCGCCAGGGGGAAGTGAGACGGGGCAGAACTTCTCAAAGGCGGCGGCGGCGGCGGCGGCGGCGGGGTCTCTCAGAAGCCCTCCGGCCTTCCGAGAAGCCGTATGCTTTCGGATGAGGCTTAGAGCATTTCTCAGAAGGCTGGAGCCCTTCTGAGACTGGAGGCCTCCTGGCCCCCTGCGAAAACCACTAATTTCCGGTCGGGGAGGGGGAGGGAGTGACCTAACCTTTTCGCTGGGGAGGGGGGGGGACGGGCGGGCCCGAGAACCCGAGCGATCGCCAGACCCTAAAAACAGTCGCTGCTTCCCCTTTTCCTGGGGCCCCCGGGGACCTCCAGCAGGGGTTCCTCTGCACACCGCCCGGGACCTGCCACGGCCCTGGGGACGCCTCCGAAGAAGCGGACGTGGCTAGAACGGGCTCCTGCCTCAACGACGTGGGCCCCCTAACGCCGTCGTGCCACCAGGAGGAATGCCGAATCGGGAACGCACGGGCCCTCTTGGGCTATGGCCGGACCCTCCTGTCTCCTCTGGCGGCGCGCAGAGGTGGGTTGGGGGGAGAGGGGGCAGGCTTCTTGGAAGGAGGCCGCTCCTTAGAAGGCGCTGGCCTTGCATCCACGGACAAAGCCCGCGCCTTCTAAGAAGCAGGGGTGCTTCTAAGAATCCGTCCCCCCTCCCCCTACCCCTCTCTGCACGTGGCCAGGAAGCGCGAAGCGCGAAAAGCTTGGCGCCCTCGAGGAAGAGGAGGAGGAGGCAGAGGAGGAGGCGGAGGAGGAGGCGGGGGAGGAGGCGGGGGAGGGGGAGAAGGAGGATGAGAAGGAAGCGGAGGAGGGGGGGGAGGAGGAGGAGGAGGAGGAGGAGGAGGAGGAGAGGAGGAAGGAGGAGGAGGAGGAGGAGGAGGAGGAGGAGGAGGAGGAGGAGGAGGAGGAGGAGGAGAGGAGGAGGAGGAGGAGGAGGAGGAGGAGGAGGAGGAGGAGGAGGAGGAGGCGGAGGAGGAGGAGGGGGGAGAAGGAGGATGAGAAGGAAGCGGAGGAGGGGGGGGGAGGAGGAGGAGGAGGAGGAGGAGGAGGAGGAGGAGGAGGAGGAGGAGGAGGAGGAGGAGGAGGAGGAGGAGGAGGAGGAGGAGGAGGGGAGGAGGAGGGGGAGGAGGAGGAGCTAGGAGGAGGAGGAGGAGGAGGAGGAGCTAGCTAGGAGGAGGAGGAGGAGGAGGAGGAGAGGAGGAGGAGGAGGAGGAGGAGGAGGGGGAGGAGGAGGGGGGGAGGAGGAGAGGAGGAGGAGGAGGAGGGGAGGAGGAGGAGGGGGAGGAGGAGGAGGAGGAGGAGGAGGAGGAGGAGGAGGAGGAGGAGGAGAGGAGGAGGAGGAGGAGGAGGGGGAGGAGAGGGGGAGGAGGAGGAGGAGGAGCCTCTCGGCGTGGCTGCCTCCTCGGAGGCCTCAGAGGCCGGAGCCGCCGATCACCTCGGGCCTCGGCGGGCCGACCTCGCCGGCGCCCTCGGCGATCTGCTCCGCCGACCCGCCCGGCGGCACCGCGCGCCGGCCCGCTCCGCCCTCGTCCATGCCCCGGGTGAGCCACCTCGCGGCTCTGAGTCGGGGCGCTGAGTCGAAAGGGTTACCAGAGTGATGCTGCTCCTCCTCCTCCTCCTCCTCCTCCTCCTCCTCCTCAGCCTATTCCTCCTCCTCCTCCTCCTCCTCCTCCTCCTCCTCGCCCTCTTCGCCCTCCTCCTACTCCTCCTCGTCGCCCGCCGGGCCCTCGTCTATGCCCCGGGTCAGCCACCTCGCGGCTCAGGTCGGGGAGCTGAACCGGGGGTTGCTACGGTGGGTGGACAGAGAGTGTCCACACCCATCGCGCCAAGATGAAACGACATCGGGCTGCGTCGAACAAATATCCATAGCCCCCGCCCCCCCCAACCCAAAGTTGACGGGGTTAGGTGCAAGGCAATGCGCGGGGGACAAAATATGGACACCTCGCCCATGCCCCGGGTCAGCCACCTCTCGGCTTAGGTCGGGGCTTAGCTGCCATTCGCACCAAGCAACACGTAGCGTATTAACACGGAGCTCCCCACACGCAGACTGGGCACGCAGGTCTGGCGTGATACATTTCGCCCAAACGTGGGCCAATACGTACACGCAACGGTTTTGACATGGACGTTTTCAGTACAGTACGTGTTGCGCACAGAAAACGGCCCTCGTCCATGCCCCCTGTCAGCCACCTCTCGGCGGACGGGGAGCTGAATCGGTGGTTGCTAGAGTGATGTTGCTCGAATCGTACTTAAGGACCAGATCCCAGACATCATTCTGAGCACTCGAGAAAAGATCGAAACAACGTCGAACGAGCATCGCCTCCCAAGCCCGGCACGTGAAAACCATCCCAAGCTTGACAATCCTCCCAAGGTCTGTTTAGGTCGGGCATGTCCCAGTACCGGCAGTTCTTGCAGGAAAAATAAAAATTATAGCCGGAGTGCAGTATCCCCAAACAGGGTTTTTAGACCCACTGTGGTTTCCAAGGTCGATTGCGTGCCCGTCCAGTGCGGGCTGGCATGGCATGTTAAAACATGCCTCCTCCTCCTCCTCCTCCTCCTCCTCCTCCTCCTCCTCCTCCACCTCCTCTTCATCCCGAACGGCATCTCGGAGCCTAGAGTTGCGAGGATGTCTCCAGCGTAACGGGCTGGACCACCTCGCGCGCGGCATCTCGGACCCCAGAGTTGCGACGATGTCTCGGGCAAACGTGCTGCGAGGAAGTCTCAGGCGAAACGGGCCGGACCACCTCGAGCGCGGCGTCTCAGAGCTCCGAGTGGCGGGGGCCTCCTGGTGCCTCCTGGGGCCTCCTGGGGACCTCCTGGAGCTTCCTCCTGGGCCTCCTGTGGCCTCGTGAACTCCACCTGGGGTTTCCTGAAGCCTCTTGGGGCTCCCAGGGGGGATATCTAACCTGTGGCCGTTTGGGCCTCTCCAAATGGAGGGGGGGGCACAAGAGCAGGAAGAATCAACGAATCGACACCGGATGTGTATTAACTTGACACGTTCTGATAGGCGGCCTCCTGGGGCCTCCTGGGAGCCTCCTGGGAATCTCCTGGAGACCCCTGGGGCCTGTCCTGGGCGTCCTGCGGCCTCCTGGTGCCTCCTGGTGCCTCCTGGGGACCTCCTGGAGCTTCCTCCTGGGCCTCCTGTGGCCTCCTGAACTCCACCTGAGGTTTCCTGAAGCATCTTGGGGCTCCCAGGAGGGATATCTAACCTATGGCCGCTTGGGCCCCTCAAAATGGAGGGGCACAAGAGCAGGAAAAATCAGCGAATCGACACCGGATGTGTATTAACTTGACACGTTCTGATAGAGGACCACCTGGGGCCTCCTGGGAGCCTCCTGGGAATCTCCTGGGGGCCCCTGGGGCCTGTCCTGGGCGTCCTGCGGCCTCCTGGACCTCTCTGGGGCCTCCTGAGGCTCGCAGGGTCCCATGGAGGATATGTAACATGTGGTCTTCTGGGCCCCAGGCTGGACCACCTCTTGCGCAGCATCTGAGAGCTCAGAGTTGCGAGAATGTCTTCTGCGAAACAGGCCGGACCACCTTGCGCACGGCATCTCAGAGCTCAGAGTTGCAAGGATGTCTCAGGCGAGACGGGCCGGACCACCTCGCGCAGGGCATCTCAGAGCTCAGAAGTTTGAGGATGTCTCAGGCGAAACGGGCCGGACCACCTCGCGCAAGGCATCGCAGAGCTCAGAGTTTCGAGGATGTCTCAGGCGAAACGGCCCGGACCACCTCTCGCACGGCACCTCGGGGCTCAGAGTTTCGAGGATGTCTCAAGCGAAACGGCCCGGACCACCTCTCGCGCGGCGTCCCGGAGCGCATCTTTTCGAGGATGTCTCAGGTGAAACGGCCAATCCCGGCCAACTCAGAAATGAGAGTTGTGAGGATGTCTCAAGCGAAACGGCCAAAACCATAAAATTTGTGTGAGGATGTCTCTGATCCGCGTTCCCTCGGCCGGAGTTAGTTTGTATCACAACAGCACCCCGTTCAGCAAGCTGTTTAGGGAAAAATCGTGACGTCGGATGTCTGGGGAGGGCGGAAGGCAGTGCGCGCATGACGGATGCTGAGGCGGCAGAAACGACGACGGCGGGGACGGGGAGGCGGAGGCAGAGGCGCAGCAGCGGGAGGCGGGAGGCGGGAGGAGGGAGGAGGGAAGAGGAACCAGGCGGGAAGTGGGAAGAGGGAGGCGGGAGAAGGAATGAGAGAGGTTGTGATTGGAGCTCCTGTGCTACGAAACGTCTCAGGCAGAATGGGCCAGACCATCTCGCGCGCAACATCTTCGAGCCTCGCATTGCGAGGATGGCTCAATCGAAACGGGCCGGACCACCTCGCGAGCGACATCTTGGAGCTCAGTATTGGAAGGATGTCTCAAACGAAACGGGCCGGACAATCTTTCGCACACGTTTTGACAAGTCCACATCGCACTCGCTTCCCGTTAGGTCCTCTCCTGCAACTCCCTTCCTTCTCCCTCCTCCTCCTCCTCCTCCTCCTCCTCCCCCTCCTCCTGCTTGCTCCCTCATGCACATCATCCGCCTCCTCCTTCTCCCTTCCATCTCCTTCTCCTTCTCCTCCTCCTCCTCCTCCTCCTCCTCCTTCTCCTCCACCTCCTCTTCATCCCGAACGGCATCTCGGAGCCTAGAGTTGCGAGGATGTCTCCAGCGTAACGGGCTGGACCATCTCGCGCGCGGCATCTCGGACCCCAGAATGGCGACGATTTCTCGGGCAAACGTGCTGCGAGGAAGTCTCAGGCGAAACGGGCCGGACCACCTCGAGCGCGGCGTCTTAGAGCTCCGAGTGGCGGGGGCCTCCTGGTGCCTCCTGGGGCCTCCTGGGGACCTCCTGGAGCTTCCTCCTGGGCCTCCTGTGGCCTCCTGAACTCCACCTGGGGTTTCCTGAAGCCTCTTGGGGCTCCCAGAGGAGGATATCTAACCTGTGGCTGTTTGGGCCCCTCAAAATGGAGGGGGGGCACAAGAGCAGGAAGAATCAACGAATCGACACCGGATGTGTATTAACTTGACACGTTCTGATAGGCGGCCTCCTGGGGCCTCCTGGAAGACTCCTGGGAGTCTCCTGGGGACCCCTGGGGCCTGTCCTGGGCGTCCTGCGGCCTCCTGGAGCTCTCTGGGGCCTCCCCCTCCTCCTGCCTGCTCCCTCATGCACATCATCCGCCTCCTCCTTCTCCCTTCCATCTCCTCCTCCTCCTCCTCCTCCTCCTCCTCCTCCTCCTCCTCCTGGGGCTCCCAGGGAGGATATCTAACCTGTGGCCGTTTGGGCCCCTCAAAATGGAGGGGGGGCTATAAGAGCAGGAAGAATCAACGAATCGACACCGGATGCGTATTAACTTGACACGTTCTGATAGGCGGCCTCCTGGGGCCTCCTGTGAGCCTCCTGGGAATCTCCTGGGGGCCCCTGGGGCCTGTCCTGGGCGTCCTGCGGCCTCCTGGTGCCTCCTGGGACCTCCTGGTGACCTCCTGGGGCTTCCCCCTGGGCCTCCTGTGGCCTCCTGGACCCCACCTGGGGCTTCCTGAAGCCTCTTGGGGCTCCCAGGGGGGATGTCTAACCTGTGGCCGTTTGGGCCTCTCCAAAAGGAAAAGGGGGGCACAAGAGCAGGAAAAATCAACGAATCGACACCGGATGTGTATTAACTTGACACGTTCTGATAGGCGGCGTCCTGGGGCCTCCTAGGAGCCTCCTGGGAATCTCCTGGGGGCCCCTGGGGCCTGTCCTGGGCGTCCTGCGGCCTCCTGGTGCCTCCTGGGGACCTCCTGGAGCTTCCTCCTGGGCCTCCTGTGGCCTCCTGAACTCCACCTGAGGTTTCCTGAAGCCTCTTGGGGCTCCCGGGGAGGATATCTAACCTGTGGCCGCTTGGGCCCCTCAAAATGGAAAAGGGGGGGCACAAGAGCAGGAAAAATCAACGAATCGACACCGGATGTGTATTAACTTGACACGTTCTGAAGGGCCTCCTGGGGCCTCCTGGGAGCCTCCTGGGAATCTCCTGGGGGCCCCTGGGGCCTGTCCTGGGCGTCCTGCGGCCTCCTGGACCTCTCTGGGGCCTCCTGAGGCTCGCAGGGTCCCATGGAGGATATGTAACATGTGGTCTTCTGGGCGCCCAGGCTGGACCACCTCTCGCGCAGCATCTGAGAGCTCAGAAATGCGAGAATGTCATCTGCGAAACAGGCCGGACCACCTTGCGCACGGCATCTCAGAGCTCAGAGTTGCAAGGATGTCTCAGGCGAGACGGGCCGGACCACCTGGCGCAGGGCATCTCAGAGCTCAGAAGTTCGAGGATGTCTCAGGCGAAACGGGCCGGACCACCTCTCGCGCGGCATCTCCGAAGTCAGAGTTTCGAGGATGTCTCAGGCGAAACGGGCCGGACCACCTCGCGCAAGGCATCGCAAAGCTCAGAGTTTCGAGGATGCCTCAAGCGAAACGGGCCGGACCACCTCTCGCACAGCACCTCGGGGCTCAGAGGTTCGAGGATGTCTCAAGCGAAACAGCCCGGACCACCTCTCGCGCAGCGTCCCGGAGCGCAACTTGTCGAGGATGTCTCAGGCGAAACGGCCAATCCCGGCCAACTCAGAAACGAGAGTTGTGAGGATGTCTCAAGCGAAACGGCCAAAACCATAAAATTTGTGTGATGATGTCTCTGCTCCGCGTTCCCTCGGCCGGAGTTAGTTTCTACCACAACAGCACCCCGTTCAGCAAGCTGTTTTGGGAAATAATAATACAATGCTCCAGGATGGTCGAAACATGTTCAGAACAAAAATAGTCCCCAGACTAGTTTTTGACTATCTTTGAGTACGGCGTGGGCATTGGATAAGGAACCCTCAGATAAGGAAACCAGGGTCTGGAAGCCAGTGGAAGTCCGGTCGTGGATCGGCCATGGACATCTCCGCGTCGCCCTCACTGTAGAAGGAATCCTCCAGGGTCTGGCGCCTCCTGGGACTGTTCCTCCACGAACGCCTCCCCCGTAGTCCTCCTGTAGAGGGACAGGCCCGACTGAACTCTCGGCGGTCGGGGAGCTGCATCGGGGGCTGCTAAGGGTGCCCCTGGCCCAAGGTGCCCCAGGACTGCCAGGGATGCCACCACGGCCTCCAGTAGAGGCCTCCTAGATGGGGTCGGAGTAGATGGGGTCGGAGGATCGCGCGGCATCGCCGATACATCGGCGATGCATCGGCGATGCATCAGCGATGCACCTGCGATGCATCGTCGACGTCGGCGATGCATTGGCGACGTCGACGCGGAGCAAATCGGGCCCTACATCGATCCGCATCGGCGATGCGTCGGCGATGCGCCGCGATCCTCCGACCCCATCTACTCCGATCCCATCTGGGAGACCTAGATCTAGAGCGCCCCTCACGAGGCGCAGAGGGCCCCAGGGGCTCCAGAAGTGGAGCGAGAATATGGGGGCACCTTGGGCCAGGGCAATTCTAGCATCAGGTCGGGCATGTCCCCCTACAGGCGGCTCTTGGACGGACAAATGACACAATTCTCACAAAAATGTTCAGAAATAGCCCACAGATACTGACCATATCGTCCCGAAACTATTTTTTGAGAGTGCCCCTCCTGTAGAGGGGGACAGGCCCGACATAATTCTAGCAAAACACCCGACTGAAAAGGTGGCGACGTCCGACCTGGGAGGCGGCCGGACCCCAGGACACTCTGTCCAGAGAGGGGGGGATGCGAAGGCAGATCCGCTCATAATCGGTCGCCCGAGCCATCCTGGGACCCACATATGGCGCACTCTCTCTCTCTCTCTCTCTCTCTCTCTTTCTTTCTATATATATGTATATATATGTATATACTTGATATTAGTCATAGTGATAAGAACACGAATGATACGAATACTCGT
>CAUYUJ010017867.1:101368-176368 GCA_963575745.1 Prorocentrum cordatum
GTCGGGCGCGTCCCCCTATACAGGGGGACATTGGGCGAAAAATGACAGATACTTAAAAAGATACCCTCCAAATATTCAAAAATAGTAGAACAATCGTCCCATGACAAATTGTTTTTGTGATTATTTTTGAATGGTCCCCCTGAAGAGGGACACGCCCGACTTACGCCTGTAGCGCTGCCCCGGCAGAGCCCAGACCAGCAACACCTCCAACGTCCGAGGCGGAGGTGTTCTCTGCTGACCGCCTTCGGCCCCCAAGGGGCCTCGCCGGCCGCCGGGCCACCCGGGCCGTCGGGAAGCAGCTCTGGATGGGACAGCGCGGCGGGCACCACTTGGGATGCGCCAGCGGGGAGCCCAGGAAAGAGACCTTGGAGGTGCCTGCGGGCGGGCGCCTGGGGGAAGCACTTGTGCAGTGCCTGCGGGCTGCTCAGGAAAGGCACTTGGGAGGTGTCTGGCCGCAGCGGTGGAAAGGGCCAGGACTTCTGGGGACCCCGCAGGGAAAGAATCAGGACACCGGATCTCTGGGAGCGGTGCTCCACAAGCGTCTCCGCCGGCGGGGACGCCAGCCCCGGGGCAGCCAGGGAGGTCTCCCCCCCCCCCGGCGGCGGCACGTGGGGGCAGAAGAAACTTCCCAAGATGGCCGGGACAAGCGTCCCCGACGGCTGCCATCTACTACCCCCCCTCCCGCCCCAAGGGCCCCCCAAGAGCCCCCCCAAGAGGCCCCAGGGGAGCCCAATACGTTGCCAAGGAGCCCCAAGACCCTCCCAAGAAGCCCCCAAGAAGCCCCCAAGACGGCCCCAAGAGGCCCCAAATAGCGCTCCAGGGCCGGCGGAATGAGCGAAGCGATTAAGAAACTTCCCAAGATGGCCGGGACAAGCGTCCCCGACGGACAGAGGAAGGACACTCGGCATGAACAGATACGTCTAGAGGCCTCTGATACTTGGCGGCGAGCGCGGGGGGGAAATGAGAAGGGGCGGGCCTTCTCAGAAGGCTCGGAAGTCCCCAGGCCTTCTGAGAAGTTCTCGAAGCCTCCCCCGAAGACAGAGAAGACTTCTCAGAAGGCGCGGTCGGGCTTCTGAGAAGCCCGACTTGGGCGCCCGAGATATCCGGGGTAACTCCGGTCCGGGGCAACTCGGGCTTGGATTCCCGAAAAAGGAACCCGAGTTAGCCCTGACCCGAGTTATCCCTGATGATTCGGGGCTCTGGACGCCCGAGTTATCAGGGGTAACTCGGGTCCGGGGTAACTCGGGCTTGGATTCCCGAAAAACGAACCCGAGTTATCCCTGACCCGAGTTACCCCTGATGATTCGGGGCTCTGACCGACCGCCTTCTGAGAGGGCCTTCACCTTCTCGCTCCCCCCCCTCGCTCGCCCTCGGGACACGGAGCCCGCGCGGCTGGGGCCGGGAAGGGCGCGCCACATCGCCGACGCGTCGGCCACGCCGGCGGTGCAAGGAACAAAAAGAGCTCGGCGGCGCGACCGGGGGGGCAGCCGTGCGAGGCGGGGAGGTGTCCAGATCCGCCGCCCGGGAGCCGACGTCCTGGTGCCCCCGCGGGCGGCGGATGTGGACAGGTGCCGGCCCCAAGGGGGCCCGAAGATGTGTATGATATCCAACGCCCGCCGAGGCTCCGAAAGCGGTGGATATGGATGTGGATATGGATGGATATGGATATGGATGGATATGGATGGATATGGATGGATGTGGATGTGGATATGGATATGGCCTCCAGGCGGTGGATATGGATGAATTCCCGCCTCGGAGGCCAGGTAGGCGGGCCTCCTCAGAAGGCTCGGCAGGCCGCCGGCCTTCCGCGAAGCGCTCCCGAGGGTTCTCTCCGAGGCCGCACGGAGAGCTTCTTTTGGACGGCGGGCCTCCTCGGGAGGCTCGGAGGGCCCTTCGGCCTGCCGCGGAGCGTCCCGAGAGCTCCCGGGGCGGCTTCTGAGAAGCCCAGACGTCGGGCGCCTCGAACATCATCGAGGCGGACTTTTGTTTCTCCTAGTTCTTGCCCTCTGGGGGGCCCTCGCCAGGCCTCCGGACCGTCGACACACGACTCGGGATGCGAAGCCGGTCCGGGGGATGTGGTCGGGAGGTCGGGATGCCCGTCTCGACACACATCGGGACGTCGGACGTGCGGGAGCCCCGCCCGCAGCCTTCCGAGAGAGCCCGCATGCTCCCCTTTCGCTCCACCCCCTCGGCGCGCGCCGCCGAGGTGCCGCGTATCCCGGCATTTCTTTACCAGCCTGGAACACATCCCTATCCCTATGCCGGGCACCTCCACGTCACGATATGCCCATCTTGGGGAGTCCCTTTTATCTTTTGAGGGCGAAGCCCTATAAGACTGTCATCGCCTCTTGTCGTGTCACTCTTAGGGATGGGGATACGTTCGAGGCTGGTGAGTTTCGGGAGCGGCCAAGAGGGGGGTGTCCAAGAGGGGGGGGTGCAAATCATGACCGGCGGCATGTGCGCGGCCCAGCGGGGGGGCCAGGTACGCAATGAAATAAGAAGAGGCGCCATGAAATTTGAGGAAATATCATGGCCCACGCCATGATATCCCCCCCCCCCTAGTCATCACCCCCCTCTTTTCCGCCCCCGAGAGTTTCGCCCGCGGCTGGCCTCCGCAGGCACAGCAGCATGGCGGGCCCCAGCAGCGACAGGGCGAGGATCCACAGCCACAGCGCGGCGCCGTCCGCGCGCGCAGCCCAGCCGGGGCACGCGGCGCAGCTCGAGGGGCACTGGCCGACAGCGGCCCAGTCCTGAGCAGCATCCAGCTCATCCCACAACTTGGGCGCCCGAGTTATCCGGGGTAACTCGGGTCCGGGGTAACTCGGGTTTGGATTCCCGAAAAAGGAACCCGAGTTAGCCCTGACCCGAGTTATCCCTGATGATTCGGGGCTCTGGGCGCCCGAGTTATCCGGGGTAACTCGGGTCCGGGGTAACTCGGGTTTGGATTCCCGAAAAACGAACCCGAGTTATCCCTGACCCGAGTTACCCCTGATGATTCGGGGCTCTGAACAACCCTCGTCAAAATTAACCTCAAAAATGTCTGACGTGGTTGAACTGCTTGTCGGAAGATCTGGGGCCGAGTATCGACGAGTGCGGGGGGTACTTTTGCATGCGCCGCCCCTCCAGTGTCGGTCGACGTCAAGCTTTCGAGTCCACTTCGGGCAGACTATCTTTGCCCTCGCCCCGACATTGAATGGGCGGCGTGTCGACATTGAGGGGCGCGCCGAAATCGAAATGACGTGCCAGCAACTTCTGAGGTGAAATTTTGACGAGGGTGGCAGGACACGCATGCGTCGTGAAAAACCACGACGGGCAGTGCTTGGACGTCTTCAGCCTCAGGGGGGCCTGGACGGGCCCGGGGACAACCAAGCAACGACTCGGGACGAAAGTCCGACCCTGAGGGAAGGGTCGGGACGTGCAAGGACCCCGCTTTGACAAAAAAACGAGACATCGGATCGCTGGGTCCGTATTCCCACGATTGACAGGCCCCGGGTGATGCCAGTCTGATCGGAGCTTGTCTTTTAATGGAACTCGTGGGTCCCCCGGCCCGAAGTTAACGGGGAGTCAGCGAGCTTCGGGTTGGGTTGGGGTGTTCTGGTAAGCAGGGAGACGGGCAAATGGAGTTCGGAGGACTCGAGACGGCCTGACTGGGCCGTCAGAAAATGGGGCCGGGCGAAAGAGGGGGATAGCAAAGGGGGGGGTTGGGAATCAGCAAACGTAGCTGATTTTCCTGGCACCTCCAGGCGCCGGGAGGCGCGCATGTATCGAGGAATGGGCCCGGCGGCGGGGCCGAAACCAGCTGCATGCAGCAGATTTCGTACCCCCCCCTTTCACTATACCCCCCTTTCGTTCGGCCTGAGAAAAATGGCAAGGCCCAGTCGAGCTCCCGCTGAAAGCATCACACGGGAACTGGACAGTCAACGCCCAAGACGGACGCGCCAAAACGAGTCGGCAAAGCCAATTTCCGGCGACACCGAGTCGCACGTCTCCCCGAAGATGGTGGGCTTCAGACTGGTAGAAAGTCTAGAGGCCTCCTACATGGGGTCCGTGCAAATGAACTCGGAAGGTCGCGCCGCACAAACGATACATCGGCGATACATCGGCGGTTCGCATGCGATGCGTACGCAGTGCGCCGGTGAGGCCGACGTGAAGAACATCGGGCGATATATCCTGGGTGATCCGGCGGGCACGGGGGGAGGTGCCGGCCGATAACCTGACCTTTTCGCTACGAGCAGCCCCACGCATGCCCGCGCGCAGCAATATTACCAGCCTGGAACACATCCCTATCCCTATGCCGGGCACCTCCTCATCACGATGCCAATCTTAGGGATTCCCTTATGCTTTGAGGGCGAACCCCTAAGATTGTCATCGCCTTTTGGCGTGTCAATCTTAAGGATAGGGATACGTTCGAGGCTGGTAACAGTACTGCGTAGCGCCTCCAGACCTGCGCATCCGACATAAGGTCAGGTCATCCGGGGCGGAGGGGGTGCGGGGTGCGGACGGGCCCGATGGCGCAGGTTCTCGCTGGAGCCTGGAACAAAAACAGCGTCCTCCTTGGACCCCATCTGGGAGGCTATAGAGCTTCATCAGGAAGCAACTGCTGGGAGGTCTTCGTCGGAAGAATGAGGGAGGATTCAGCCCCATTGGGCGGCTGTTGCGCCGGAGTGGGCCTCGGACTACAAGCGGGATGACGCCAGATGAAGCGGGATTACAGGGGATCCAGCAGGACTAGGCTGGATTTAGCTGGATGCAGCCGAATGTCGGACCAGGGCGGAATCAGAATTTGGCCTCCCAGGATTGAGCAGGGACCGACCGTCCCAGCATTCCTATAGTCATACCACGGAATCTTCTTAGAACCCCAAAATGTTCGAAATAACAAAAACAATGTGCTTAGAACCTTGACCTGATGTGTCAAAACAGGACGGTCCTAGCCAGAAATGTTCTAAGAACATTTCGTGGGAACCACAACAAGTTCTTAGAACATTGCTTGGTGGGGCTATAGGCGAGCCGGGACGCTTCGCCACTGCTTGACAGGAGTTGCATGCGAAACTTCAGGCTGGCAGCACGTCCCGCGCGAGGCAGCCCCCGCCGCCCCCGCGCGGGGCGCAGGCGCGCAGGTCGCCAGCCCGCAGCTCGCCCCCGCAGGCGGCGGCGCCGTCGCAGCCGGCCCGGCAGAAGGCGCCCGTGTCGGGGTCCCTGCACTCGGGGCAGTCCTGAGGGGCAGCCTCCCTCCCTCCCTCCCTCCCCCTCCCTCCCTCCCTCCCCCCTCCCTCCATACCTCCCCATCCCTCCCTCCCACTCCCTCTCCCTCCCGCCCTCCATCCCTCCCCCTTCCTCCCTCCCTCCCTCCCTCCCTCACCCTCTCCCCTCCCTCTCTCCCTCCCCCTCCCCGCCGGGCAGGGCAGGCTATGAGAACAACCACCACGGTTTGAGGTCTCCCAAGTGGGGTCTGCCAACACAAAACTCCGCGTCGACTCGATATTCGTCCGCTTCGATTCGTCTGCTTCGTTTCGCCCGCTCTCAACTCGTCCGAGATTCGACAGAGGACGAAACGAACGAGGCCGAACAGAAAAAGGGCGAATCGGAAGAGAACGACGCGAAAGCGGATGACATGAAAGTCCACCCCGAACAGATGGGGTCGGACGATCGCGCCACATCCCCGATGCATCACATCGGCGACGTCGGCGATGATCGGCGACGGCGCGGATGAAAGCTGGCTTCACACCGAGCGGCATCGCCGATGAAGCTGGGCGATCCTTCGACCCCATCTGCTCTGACCCCATCTGGGAGGCCTGGAGTCACGGCTGGGATCTTTGGCTTGGCGTGTCGCGGCGACGGCTCCGGCGACCGGCGATGCCCTGCAGGCGGACAGCGTGTCGCTCCCACCCGCGAGCTGGGAGGCTCGGGAAGGCTCGGGAAGGCTCGGGACGCTCACGCTCGGGAACCACGGCGTGGCTAGCCTGTCGCGCCGAAGCGCGGTCAGCCAGAACCGGCGGACCCTCTGAGCCTATTGCCCGACGTTGCCCCAGAATTCCGGGCAGTAGCGCTCCAGCAGCTTCCCGCTCGCCGGCTGCTCGCAGAAGTGCCCCCCCCAGATCTCCGACGCCATGATTTTGTAACTCTTGGCGTCTCTAACGGATAACGGCCTCCACTTGGGTGGACAAGGGCTCGTGTAAATACATCGCTGACTCAAGAAGGACTTGGCTGACTGTGAAGAAAATTGTCACGTACGTCGCGAAGGACGACGAGCTATTTAGCTCGACTTGCCGGACACTTCCTGAATACTCAGAGGTCTCTTGCTGAGTACTTCGCAAAGGACTTAGCAAGAGACTCAGCAAAATACATCGCTCGGTACTAAGACATACTTACTAAGTACATCGCAAAGTGGGTAGCTCCATGTTCGAAACACTTGCTTCACGCATTACATGTACATTCTAAGCATTACATGTACAAGCTTAACGTTGGCCTCAAGGTCCGGATGATGGCATCTCGTTGGTCTCAGAAGGGTCCTTGCAAATCACAGGAGGGCCACTTCAGGCTTTCAGGAATACGGCTATCAGGAGGACCGCGATGAGGGATGATGAAGGAGGTGGAGGAGGAGGAAGATGGTGGTGGCGAGCGAGAAGATGCGGAGGAGACGAGGTAGGACGACAATGTCAAGGTGGAGAATGGGGCAATCAAGGAGGATGATGAAGTCGACGAGGTAGGGTACCCTTTAGATACCATGCTGTCGATGATGCTGGAGAGATGCTGCAGCATCGTCAGCACCTTCATGTGATGATTGTGCTGCTGGTGCTGTTGCTGTTGCTGTGCTGCTGATGATGATGGTGATGATGATGATGATGATGATGACGATGATGATGATGCTCATGATGCTAATGATGATTGGGGGGGCGAGCGGCCTAAGGGCTGGCCGTCTCCGCGCTCAAGCGCTGAGAACCCCAGCTATCCAATACCGCCGTTCACGCGCGCTCGCTCGCGCGCGGGTGGCGAACGACAGGATGAGAACGAAAATGATAGTGGTGATGACGAGATCGGGGAATATGGGGGCAGATGAGTGATGAAAATGAGAATCGGAGGTTGAGAGGGCAGTGACGGTTAGGATGAGGAGAGGCTGTCTGACGACGGTGGTATGGTGTTCACCATCATCTCCCTGGTGCTGGCGGTGCTGTTGGCGCTGCTTCAACAGTCTAATCGGCAGCCATGACGGGAAGGCGGCCGAGTGGGCGAGGGTGTGCGCCCTCAGCGTTGAAGCGATGAGAGCACTTTCCGCACTGCTGCCCGCGGGTGCCGATGGTGATGAATATGGTGATGCCTATGGTGACGATGGAGGGTGACGATGGTGACGATGGCGCGATGGAAGGTCACGATGGTGGTGACTATGGTGATGCCGACGGCGATGGTGATGATGATGGCGGTGGTGATGATTCATCGTCGAGCATGTACGCCGCGTCGGCGCAGGTCCCTCGCGCGCGGACCTTCACAATTGGGCACCGGCGGTTGTAGCAACGCGAGCGCATGATGCGGTAGAAAACAAGAAATTTGCTAAATTCCCCTAAACGCGGTGCAACGATTTTGCGGCGGGAAGCGGATGGCGACAGGACTGCAATGTGCACAACGGTCGCGCTCCCCTGCCCGCGGGCGGGGCGGAACCTCAACGCGTCGAAGGAGGTTGGTGCAGATTTCGACGGTGGTCGATGGTGCAGGCGCGAAGCGGGAACCAAACCGCATTGCAAAGCAGTGCAATTTGGTTCCCATGTCAGGTAAATTCTGGCACCGTTCGCCATCTATTCTGCAATCGATCGTCATCATCATAATGTCCCCTCAACATCATCATCAGCATCATCATCATCATCATCATCATCGAGAGTTGGCGTGCGATGCCGCAGGATCGTACGCCCCCCTCACTCGAATCGGGACCCCGTCTTAGAACACGCGTCGCGTTCAGTCAAAACGCGACATGCCGATATCGTACCAACTCATGCTACTGGTTTTAGTCCCAACAGCCCTTTGGGCGCACGTGGTCAAGAGCGTTTCCTCTTTTACCCCTCCTTCTTCCCCTTCGGGGAGGGGTTTATCACTGTTCCTATACATGAAAATTACGCTACCGAGAAACCCCACATACTTATATTATGGCTGGAGTGATGAGAGCTGAAGCTCAGCATGTGAGAATGATGTTGGTGGCCGTTGCCCCGCCGATACCGCTGTGTCATGGACGTGCAAGGTATTGGGCCACCAATTTTTCAGCTGGCGGCGGTACGCGTGAAATGCGGGGACCACCGTCGCTTCAGAGCAGCAGCGTACGCCTGCCAAGCTTACCTCGCCGCCATTCTGAATAATTTCTTTCTTCAGCGACGAGCACGGAGGCGGCAGCTCGCCCATAGCAATTTTAGGCGGCATGGCTAGCGCGCCTGCGCAACAACCAACCGCGGCCTTCGATTCGGTACCCTGGCGCTCCGAGCTGGCTTGAGCCAGAGTACTTACAGATCTGGATACTGCGCAAACCCATGCAAGTGCAACTGATGGAATGCACCCGCGATACCTGCCCCCTACGCACCCCCCGTGGCGCGGAGAAAATGCCACGCCTGCCGCGCCCCGCGACCCTGGGACGGATAGAATCCGCGGTGGCGGACCACCCCCTGCGCACCCCCTGTGGAGTGGAGAACATGCCACGCCTGCCACGCCCCGCGACCCTGGGACAGATAGAGAGACCAGTGAGAGACCACCCCCTGCGCACCCCCTCTGGTGTCGAGAAAGTGCCACGCCTGCCACGCCCCGCGACCCTGAGACGGATAGAGAGACCAATGAGAAACGACCCTCTGCGCACCCTCTCTGGTGTCGAGAAAGTGCCACGCCTGCCACGCCCCGCGACCCTGAGACGGATAGAGAGACCAGTGAGAGACCACCCCCTGCGCACCCTCTCTGGTGTCGAGAAAGTGCCACGCCTGCCACGCCCCGCGACCCTGAGACGGATAGAGAGACCAGTGAGAGACCACCCCCTGCGCACCCTCTCTGGTGTCGAGAAAGTGCCACGCCTGCCACGCCCCGCGACCCTGAGACGGATAGAGAGACCAGTGAGAGACCACCCCCTGCGCACCCTCTCTGGTGTCGAGAAAGTGCCACGCCTGCCACGCCCCGCGACCCTGAGACGGATAGAGAGACCAGTGAGAGCTGCGCAGTCTCTGCACCGACCCCCAGCGCACCCTCTCTGGTGTCGAGAAAGTGCCACGCCTGCCACGCCCCGCGACCCTGAGACGGATAGAGAGACCAGTGAGACGACCCCCCTGCGCAGAAGTGCCACGCCCCTCCGGATGAGAGACCAGTGAGAGACTACCCCCAGCGCACCCTCTCTGGTGTCGAGAAAGTGCCACGCCTGCCACGCCCCGCGACCCTAAGACGGATATAGAGAGACCAGTGAGAGACCACCCCCTGCGCACCCTCTCGGGTGTCGAGAAAGTGCCACGCCTGCCACGCCCCGCGACCCTGAGACGGATATAGAGAGACCTGTGAGAAACCACCCCCTGCGCACCCTCTCTGGTGTCGAGAAGTGCCACGCCTGCCACGCCCCGCGACCCACCCTATAGAACGCGACCCTGAGAGACCACCCCTGCGCACCCTCTCTGGTGTAGTGCCACGCCTGCCACGCCCCGCGACCCTGACGGATAGAGAGACCAGTGAGAGGCCACCCCCTGCGCACCCTCTCTGGTGTCGAGAAAAGTGCCACGCCTGCCACGCCCCGCGACCCTGAGACTTCTGGAGAGACCAGTGAGAGACCACCCCCTGCGCACCCTCTCTGGTGTCGAGAAAGTGCCACGCCTGCCACGCCCCGCGACCCTGAGACGGATAGAGAGACCAGTGAGAGACCACCCCCTGCGCACCCTCTCTGGTGTCGAGAAAAAGCCACGCCTGCCACGCCCCGCGACCCTGAGACGGATAGAGAGACCAGTGAGAGACCACCCCCTGCGCACCCTCTCTGGTGTCGAGAAAGTGCCACGCCTGCCACGCCCCGCGACCCTGAGACGGATAGAGAGACCAGTGAGAGACCACCCCCTGCGCACCCTCTCTGGTGTCGAGAAAGTGCCACGCCTGCCACGCCCCGCGACCCTGAGACGGATAGAGAGACCAGTGAGAGACCACCCCCTGCGCACCCTCTCTGGTGTCGAGAAAGTGCCACGCCTGCCACGCCCCGCGACCCTGAGACGGATAGAGAGACCAGTGAGAGACCCCCCCTGCGCACCCTCTCTGTCGAGAAAGTCTGCCACGCCCCGCGAAAGATGCCACGCCTGCCACTGCCCCGCGACCCTGAGACGGATAGAGAGACCAGTGAGAGACCACCCCCTGCGCACCCTCTCTGGTGTCGAGAAAGTGCCACGCCTGCCACGCCCCGCGACCCTGAGACGGATAGAGAGACCAGTGAGACACCACCCCCTGCGCACCCTCTCTGGTGTCGAGAAAGTGCCACGCCTGCCACGCCCCGCGACCCTGAGACGGATAGAGAGACCAGTGAGACACCACCCCCTGCGCACCCTCTCTGGTGCCGAGAAAGTGCCACGCCTGCCACGCCCCGCGACCCTGAGACGGATAGAGAGACCAGTGAGAGACCACCCCCTGCGCACCCTCTCTGGTGTCGAGAAAGTACCACGCCTGCCACGCCCCGCGGCCCTGAGACGGATAGAGAGACCAGTGAGAGACCACCCCCTGCGCACCCTCTCTGGTGTCGAGAAAGTGCCACGCCTGCCACGCCCCGCGACCCTGAGACGGATAGAGAACCGCGGTGAAAGACCACCCCCTGCACGTCTGTGTGCTGTTTGCCTGTTTGCTGCGCGTGCGTGTTGTGTCTGTTTGTGCTGGTATTGTGTACGGGTGTTGTTTGTGTGCTGTGTGTCTGCGTGCTGCGTGTATGGTGGATGTATGTGATGACTGTGATGTCGACTGTGGATGTGTGTCTGTTGTGTGCTCATGTGTCTGCTTGTGCTGATGTGGGGAACCAGAAAAAGAGAGAGGGAATCATCACACCAGCCACTGGATGTGTGGAGGGAAGAGGGAAGGACGGTGGGGAGGAAGAGGAGAAACGCGGGTGCGACGCGGCAGGGAAAAAAACAAAAACCCCACTATGCATGTGGGGAACAATGCAAACCCACACTCTGCCTCCAAATTCGGAGCATGCGCAGCGAACCCGATGCGGCTTCCCCCCACCATCCCTGTCAACGAAACAATGCAGAGTGGACTTGGCGGCGGCGGCTGCGGCGGCGGCGGGCGGCGCGGCGGCGGCGGCGGCGGACAGCGGCGGCGGCGGCGGCGACGGCGGCGGCGGGCGGCGGCGGCGGATTGGCCCCCAGTAGCTGCCCATCCAAAGGCGACTGCTGAATATGCTGCGGTTCGGGTCAGGATCGGGTGCGACTGGTGTGTCGGGAGGGCGGGTGGGAGTGAGCGAAACGGCTTGCGGGCGGGGAGGGTGTCTTGGTCCGTCCCCCTACCCCCTCCCCTGGACCTCGACGGGGGGTTCCCTGACGCGTTGGAGCGTCCAAAACGGCCTCGGCGAGGAAACCAACATCAATGGTTGTACCATGTTTTTTGGCCCCACGTTGGCCTCCTGAGGGGGGGGGGGGGGGCAACTGAGCCCCCTCCCTCCTGTGATCGATCTCCTCCAAGATGGCCCCAAGAGGCGCCCAGGAGGCCCCAAGAGGCCCCGAGATGGCCCCAAGATGGCCCCATGTGGCCCCAAGAAGCCCCCAAGAGGCCACCAGGATGCCCCCAAGAGACTCCCAAGAGATCCCCAAGAGGCCCCCCAGAGGCACCCAAGACGCTTCAAGAGGCCTCGGCGAGACTGCCAACATCATTGAGTTTATTAAGGTTTGGGCCACACTTGGGCCTCCTGGGGGGTACTGCTTCAGATGACTCCAAGAGCGCCTGGGAGAGCCCAAGATGACCTCCAAGATGGCTCAAGATATCCCAAGATGCCTCAAGATGGCTCCCACGATGCTCCAAGAGGCCCCAAGACCGCTTCAAGACGGCTCCAAGTGGCCAAAGAGCTCCCCCAGGAGGCCCCGAAGAGGCCAACATCAGTCAAAAATCTTAGGAGAATCCATGTGTTGGGTTTTCTCGCCTTTTCGCTTCCGATGGCCATCCGAGACTTCACGATGACTCCAATATGGTCCAAGAGGGCTCCAAGAGCGCTCCCAGGGCCCCCAAGAGCGCTTCAAGAGGGCCCCAAGAGGCGCCCAGGAGGCCCCAGAAGGCCCCAACAGGCGCCCCAGAGGCCTCCAAGAGGCCCCCAAGAGACCCCCAAGAGGCCCCAAGAAACTCTCCGAGGCACCCAATGCGCTCTAAGAGGCGTCCGGGACCGCCAAGAGGCCCCCTAAGACGCTCCAAGAGGCCTCCATTGGGGGACCCTTCCTATGTGTACTGCCCACTTCCCTGATCGAAGCACTTCCTGTGGGCATCGCTTCTGGATGGGCTGGTGGGATTACTTCTTTTTTTTACAGCCGCAGGCGGAAGCGCCAGCGGCGGGAGGTCGCGGGCGGGCTACGGCCGCGACTAAATTGCCGAGCGCGCGCGGGGGCCGCGGATCAGGCGGCGGGGAGGGGGCAGCGCCCAGGGCGGCAGAGCCGACGTGCAGTCCAGGGAGCCTGAGACAGCCCCAGAACGGGCATGCAAGGGTGCATCCAGGGAGCCTGAAGCCAGGCACCGAGGAGACCAAGCGCAGCCAACATGGCGCGAGAGGCGTTCCCAGAAGTCCAACTGCGAACAAAGGAACGTGCCGAGGACAACGATCCAGGGAGCCAGACGGGTAAAACAGACTGATTGGGAACGTAAGTCCAACGGAAAATCCTGACGGCGACTCCGAGTCGCGACGCCAGAACGCGCATCCAGGGCGTGGAGAATGATGACAGGAGAACCTTCCACAACTGAGATGCGACAGCCCAGATCCATCATGTGGAGGGGCGCAGTAGTGCACGATACACGGTCGCGTAACGAGTGCACATCCAAAGTGACTCAGCGCTACTCAAACCGAGTCCGCTAGCACCCGAGGGACGAGACCGTCATATACTCAAAACGCAGCCCTCAGAGTCACTACGATCCAGGGTCACGGCGGAAGGCCGTTCAGCATTTAAGGGTGCCCGAGGACAACGATCCAGGGAGTCTGACGGGCAACGCAGACTGACTGGGGACGTAAGCCCGCGGAACATCCTGACGGCAAATCCATGTCGCGACGCCAGGACGCGCATCCAGGGTGTGGGCCGATGATGACGGAGAGCCCTCCACAACTGAGATGCGTGAGCCCAGACCCACCGAGTGGGAGGGTGCCGTAGTGCACGATGCCCGGTTGACCACGTGACGTGCGCACATCCAAAATGTCTCAGCGCTGCTCAGACCGAGTCGGATAGCACCCGAGGGACGAGAACGTCCTAATTACCCAAGACGCATCCCCCAGAGCCACTTCGATCCAGGGTCACGGCGGAAGGCCGTTCATCTTTTACGAGATCCAGGGAGTGGGCCTGTGGACAGGCAAGCCGGCGTCCGCAGACGCGGGCCAGGGCTCGCCTGGCGGTGAAAGGCCTACAGTGGGGCCCGGAGGCCGCCAGTCCAACAGCGGGCAGGCTGTGGGCGGTATTACCGAGGCGCGCACCTGGATCCAAAGGCAGGAGGTGCGCACGCCCGAAAGGGGCGGCAGAGCGCCGCAATTGAAGGGCCCGCGGCGCGGCCAAGGCAGCGCCAGGGGGATGCCAGGTGTGAAACGCAGCCAGGAAAGAGGAAACCTTGCGGCGCGAGTGAAGGGGCCACTGGTAGAGTAAGGCAGCGGAGCCAGTGGCCTGTGGGTCTGCAGGATGCGCGCTGTCACGCAGAGTGCAGATGGTACTACTGAGCGGCACTCCAACGTAAAGGTAGGAGGAGTGCCGCCCAGGGGAGGGGGGCGGTGGTGCGGCCCCACGGTTGGAGAAAGAAGGCGGCGGAGGGCCGCTAACATTGTCTAGAGAGGCGCAGGTGGTGGCGCTAGGCGCTGGGGGCGGGGAGAGAGCGAGGAGTGGGCTCAGTCTCTCCAGCGGAGCCTCTTTTCATCTCTATCGTCCCGATCGTCGGGGCAGTCACCGCGACGCTTGCCACCCGTCTGCCAGCGATCTTCGCGCCATCCGTCCCTCCACTCGCCCTGCCAGCTGCCCCAAGTGTTCCAGGAGCTCGACGCGCGGTCCCGCCAGTCGGTCTGGTGGTAGCTGCCTTTGCCCCTGTCGTCTGTTCGGGAGTGCCGCAGGTATTTGGCTCGTAGTCTGTCCCAGTCAATGCCATAGCCCAGCCTCGTGTTCATCTCGTAGGCGTCATACCCACAGTCTTTCCAGGCGTCGAGAAAGTTGCTGATGTCCGAGGCCGCGTGTAGTTTCGGGTCGGATTTGGGCGCCCTGGATCCAGGGATCCAAGTTCGTTGCGTGTTTGCTGTCCAAAGCGCGCAGAAGACTGCGCCCAGCTCCGACTGAAGCCTGGTTATGCGTTTGGCTGGAGTCTCATTGGGACGCTCGAGGTCAACTGTGCCCAGCCGGACTTTGTACATGGGGCCGCCCCCTTCCGGACAGGTCAGCCGGTTGAGTGCATCCTGCTCGGATGTACCGGCATGGGCAGGGTGATAGCGCCTCTGTCCAGGGAGCGGCGGGGTGGGCGCGGGAGAGCGCTCGGACCGCGAGTCATCCCGGTCGCGGGTTCTCTCGTCCCTCGTGGGATCACGGGCTGGACCGCTACGGCGGTCGGCGCGGGGCGCCCCATCGCTGAGGCGCCTCATCGCCTGAGCGATCACCATCGTCGTCCTGGGCCGACTCTGAGCAGGCAAGAGGACGAGGTGGTTCGTCATCCCCGAAGTCGGGAGACTCCACCTTTGGAGGAGGGATCTCTTCTTCCGCGCTCCCGTCGTTGCCGTTGTGGTCGGGCGGGTCCTGGTGGCCCATGCGCGAGTCGTTGTCCATCGTGCCCAGGGACCTGTCCGTGTCAGCGGCCATGGGAGTGTCTGGCCTGTCGTCGCTCATGGTTAAGACGCCCGTTGGGGGAGACTCGGCCAGGGAGGTGATGGTAGTAGCGGCGAGGGCATCGGCACCGAGGCTGAGTAGGAAACCCGTCAGCGCGCTGATCTCATGTTGGATGGGATCGATGCCATTTGCCGGGGCAAGCGTCGCCGCATAAGTCCTCCAGGGCTCCTTATGTCTCTCGCCGTTGGCCAGGTGTGCTATGACTCGCGCTGCGGCCACGCGCGCGCCTTCCCAGAGCTGGTTGGGAGGGAGACAGTCGTCTGGGATATAGTCGCCGTATATGGTCCTAAGGAACTCTGACAGGAGCTCGTCAGGCAGGGAGGCCTCGTCGTAGCTGGGCTCCGGGGCGCTTCTGTCGCGGTTGGCGATACAAGACTGCCTCCAGGCGTATTCCAATCCAGGATGGAAATCACGGAAGCAGGTTACTAGCGATCGCCGTGCGCACAGTCCGCTGGAGCCGAGCCTGCTGGGGTCTACAGCGCCTAGGGTGGGATTAGAGACGTTCCTGTCGCTCAGGAACGGGACCTGCGGTGCGGGCAGGTCCGGCAGGAGGTCCAAAAGCTGGGTGAGGGTCCTAGGGGTTGTCTCTGACGCTGCACAAGTACCGCCCGCGGCGCTGGGTCCAGGGAGATTGCCTGCTCCGACCTTGGTGAACTGATCGTGGGCCTCGGCGCCCACGCCCAGCCAAGGAAGAGAATCAGTGATGTCCACAGGCGCCTCGAATCCAATCTGGCTGCTGAGCGGAGGAAGGATTGGAGGTTTTTCCGGATACAGTGACCTGAAATCCCGATCCAGGATGCGGTCCAGGGTGGCCGGACCTATGTTCCAGATTGGGACCAAGCAGCGACGGCAGCACCATGTAGCGTTCCATTGGCGCCCCCACCAGGCCAGGGCACGCTTGTCGATGGGGGGGCAGCCCAGCTTGCTCGGGAACGCCTACACCTTCCGCCGGCTTCCATATGAAACACCCCAGGGGCGGGGAGCCAGGGTCCCAGACGAGGAGTGGGCCCCCCTGGGGGCAGGTGTCGCGCCTCGCAGAGTAAGTCCCCGTCTGCACGGCTTTTAGACCGAAGCGCTCGTCCCGGATCCGTAGGATGGGAATGGTGGTATTGGCGCGCGCAGGGACCTTCATGCCCGTCGGCACCACGAGGAGGTCCGCTAACGTCCTCGTGTCCTCGAGGGAGCTGCATCCAAAGCCGAGCGGGAGATGCCCCAGGGAAGGGAGGGAACTCGCTCGGTCATTGTTGGCCCCCGTTGTCTGCTGCTCATGCTCCTTGACTCTGTCGGCAAGCTTCGTACCTGCAGGCGTAGGGAGGCCCTGCTCCTCCAGGTGGCTTACCCAGCAGACCTCGCAGAACCACCCCATGTTGGCGCCGTTGATGTAGGCCTGGGGCCTATTTTGAGCGACCATCTGGCGCGTGATGTCAGAGATCCAGGTGCCCTCGGCAGAACGCAGCTGGTCCTTTCCGCATCTGTCGCAAGTGTATCTGCCGTTCTTCTTCTCGAGCGTGAGCCTCTCGTCGGGGATGACTGGAGGGTCCAGCCTGGTGCCAGGGGCGGGGGCGGGTGGTGGGGGGGCATTGAGGTCGGTCTTGGACAGGGCAATCCCGCCGCCGATGTAGGAAAGACCCGCAACTGGGTCGTCAGGACCCAGGGAGGCATCGGCCCCCGCCAGTGCGACGTGGAGCGCACAAGCTGAGCAGCCGCGTGTATCCAGGGAGGTTAGAGTTGCTGCCGGGACGATCTGCTCGAGGACGAGCATAGGCGCTTTTAGCTGGAAGTCTTGCCTGTCCATCTCGCTCCAGGTCTGCGGGCAGTCGGCTTCCCGCGCGGCCGGGCGGTGATGCGCCAATGCCACGAGCTTGGAGATGCGGGGAAGAACAGCCTCGATGCGGCCGTGCAGGTCGGCCAGGTCTTCCAGCGTGAGGCTCCAGGTGCGGGCAAACTGGCTTCGAACCCCAGAATGGCTTCGATGACGTCCCCGGCCTGTTCTGCATGAGAGAAAGGCCACAGAAACACTCGCGGTTCGCGGAGCATGAGCATCATGGCAACCAGAAGCGACCGGGCCTTGCAGGAATCCATGGGGAGGCCGTCGGTGTCTGTGATTCCCTGGCGGAACTCTTCCATCGAGGCACCACGCCCTCGGAGGATCTCTCCCAACCCGGCCATTCCAGGGTGCCTCCTGTGTCGGCAGCAGTCCTTGGTAGCGGTGCTCCAAGCCTTGGGGACCTGACGGAAGAGCCCTTTGGGGGTGCACTGGCGGCGCTTCCAGAGCGTTACACGCCTGCCGTTGGCGTGAGGCAACGGGGGAAGGGAGTCGCCAGGGGCGGCGTAGCTCGCGTCCTGCCAGGGGGTGCCCAGGCACAGCGACCGCACGATTGCTGCCCACAGCACGTTGTAGACTAGATTGGTCGCGTCGAGTCCCAGAGACATGTTAAACAAGAAGCCCAGATGCGACCAAGCCTTGCGGTCAAGAATGCCGGGCTGTCGCGGTGCATTGGCCAGTGAGAATTCGCGAGGGTGAAGCCCGGACATCAGGTATGAGCACATGGAAGGCAGGCGTTGAGAGGATAGCGTGGAGCCCTCCCGAGATTAGTTTACCCAGGGTCTCCCAGTCGAAGTGTTCGTCCAGGGGTGCATTAAAGCGCTCAGCGAAACTGGTGGCCTGGGCATCACGTGCTTTCTTCTTGGCGGCATCCAGCTCGCACTGCCCGTTCTTCCCCTTTGCGTCGCGGTTCCAGGCGACGGGCGAGGAGATCCATGCAGCGAGGTCCTGGAGTGGGTCGAAGCTTTCGTCGATATCCAGGGAGAGCCTGTGGCCCACTGGGGCGTGGCCTCGACACTGGACCCGCAGGCGGGTCAATCGCCCGCACTCTGAGAGTACTCGGAGCTGTGACCAGGTGGCGTTGGCGAACATGCGTCCGCCCCCCAAGATCAGGATGTTCTGCTTAGCCCTGGTGGTCGCCACGTTCAGACGCTTGGCGTCATCGACGAAACCCCCGTTGTAGCTCCTGTTGCTCTGGGTAGTTAACAACATTACGATGTCCGCCTCGCCTCCCTGGCTGGAGTCGATTGTGGTGAGCTTGAGCGCCCCAATCGTCATGTGCTCGCCCGCAGCCTGCCGTAGTCCAGGGAAAGAAGAGCTGATAGCAGCATGGACATTATGGTCCTCTCGGAACACGCGTTGCCAGCGCTGAGCGTCCACCCTGCGGCCTTGAGGGGGTTGTCCAGGTCCGGGCGTGTCCGGCCCATCGCGTCCAGAGCCGTCCCCCCCCTTGCCGGCCTGCCCTTTCCTGCTTCCTTTAATGTTGCGCAGGGCGCCGGAGAGGTGGCGAAGACCCTGCGGCCACCCATCCATGAGAATCGCCGTCTGGAGCTGGTATCCGACCACAATCCTGACAGAGGTGTCATTGTTGAGTTCGGGCAGAAGTGCACGCGCGATGTCCGCGGCCTGAGCTGCCTCCGGTAGGTTGGCGAAGCCAGGTTGCAGCTCTGAGGTGACTTCCCAGGAAGGTGTGTGAACCAACAGGAAACGGTGCTTGTCGGCGCTTGGCGGCGGATCTAGCTGTTCGAGGGTGGCGCGGAGGTCGCCTTCGTCAGACTCAGTGAGTTCCGCCAGCTTCTTCAGTCGCCCGGGCCCCCGCGCGCCGATGCCTCTCCAGGGGATGCCTTCAACAATTGGCCTCTCACCGAGCGGATCCAGGATGCCAGATTTCATGCCGTTCCCGTAGTAGGCAGCGTTAGGGAAGGCAAGGAGCTGCGGATGCATCCGGCAGCAGATCGAGAGGCGAACCACGGACGTTTCTTGGCCGCGGAGTGCGTGAAACATCCGGTCGAAGATGCTGACGCAGAGCCCAAGGTCGTTTGCCAGCTTGGAGAGCACCGTGGGGGGCAGCTGGTTTGGGTCTCCAACGAGGACCACGGTCCCACCACTGTTGATCAGGTTAACCATTGACATGAGCCCGTGGAGCTCTGTGGCCTGTCCAGCCTCGTCGATTACCAGGAGGACAATTTGTGGGCTGTCCTTTGGACCGAGGGCCTCTGACCCCTCGTGCGTAGACATGATTATCCTGGCCCCCCGTAGCAAGCTCGCCTTGTAGGGCCTGAAGTCCTGGCTCTTGTCCCCGTCCTGGAACGGGAAATCTCCGTGGGCGCTCCTATAGTGACCTTCAGGCGTCAGGTCGACGAGTGCCTCATTGACACGGTCCTTCTTTGCAAGGCGCACGAATTTGTCGGGGAAGCCCGTGTCTGGGTCGAGGCGCCGCTGACGTTGTGCTTCGATCATTGCCAGAGCTGGTTGGTCCACCGCTGTGTTGGAGCCCGCTGCCAGAGCGACCGCATGTCCAGGGCGTAGGCAGGAGCCCCACATGTCCAGGCAGGCTACCGAGAAGGTGGTCTTGCCCGTTCCAGGGGGTCCATGCACAAGTACGGCGTGGTGGTTCAACGTGGCCTGCAGGGCCCTGGACGCATCTTCGTTCGGCCTGTGCCTGTCAAGGATTCTGTGGAGTGTGTCCAGGCTGGGAGTAGGACGCACTCTCTGAAAGACAGAGCCAGTCGCATCTGAGATCTCCTCGTCAGAGAACGCCTTCAGGCCTTGGGGGAGAGGCGGTACCTGTTGCAGTAGGCCGTCCTCGACAGCCAGAGTGTGATCGGCGTCGGGAACAGTCTGGTCCAGGGTGGCGGCCGCCCTGGCCCTAAGGCTCAGCCCCAATGGACGAGTGTGCTCCAGGTCGTTGGCCAACTGTCGCTCCGACCGCGGGGCGTGCACAAAGGCCGAGAGGAATGTCACCGGGGATAGCTGGTGGCCGAACAGATCCGCTGGGTTCTGACGAAGGAAGTAGATCTGGTCGAGCGCCGCGCAATGCCGCCATAACTGGATGTCAGAAGGGGCCTCATCCACACGGTACCAGGGAACATCATCGCTAGGGGGGCGTTTCGCCTAGGTCTCGTCTTCGTGGAACTGACCACCCTTCCCACGATTGTAGACCACGATGCACCTGTTTGAGGGGTACCTGGCGGAAGGGCTGAGACCTAGCGCTGGAGCGTCCTTGGGGTGGATGGTGCCTCCCAGAGCAGGAGGCCACCAAACCGTGACGTCTGCAATCTTGTCTACTGTAGGGCCCGTGACGGAAATGTACAGCCACCTGCTCTTTTTGTCACGTTCCAGGGGTCTGGATGCAACCTTGAACATTGAGGGCCACTCCAACAGGAGAAGCTCTTTACCGACAGGTAGGTACATAGCATTCCGCAGCCGAAAGGTATCCAGGTCCTCCAGTTCCGCGTTGGCATCGATCTTGGAGACGCGAACTCCGAGGGCACAGTTACCTCTCCTGGCGAGATCTTCTCGAGTGGAGCCTTCGCCATCGTCTACCGTCTCGACCGAGGCCTGGCTTTCAACCCAGGCGATTCTCCTTAGCGTTTGTCCTCGGTCCTGGAGAGAGTAGGGCCATTGCGAGGGAAGTCGAACGGCTGTCTTGGGGTGGACTCTAGAGTGCAGGGAGTCCAGCGGGACCGAGTAGAGACTGGCGACCTCTGAGGCAGCCTGCATGGCCAGTGACTCGTCCAGGGCAGCTGGGCTCGTCGGAGAGAGAGCGTCGACCTCCGTCGCGCTGTCTTCGGCCAACAGGACTGTTCGCTGTTGACAGGGTGGAGTCCAGGCGGGGGGAGGGCGAGGCGGCGGAGGCGGAGGGGGAGGCAGGCCCGAGGAGCCTGATGCCTGTCCAGGTGTGGGAAGTGGCCCGATGGTCGATTTCGCCCGCATCCTGTTCCCGTCGCCGCCCTCAGACGGCCTGAGGCCTTCCCTTGCGGCGCCCCGCCTATCCATCATGTGTGTCCGCACCCTCTCCGGGTCCACCCTGGTGCCCCCAGGGCAATTGTACGTTGGCGGATCGTCCCAGAGGGGGTAGGTAATGGGTACGTGTAGCGCGTCCTCTGGGATCGCAATGCCAGGGAGCGAGCGTACCCCGTCACGGGTAACCGTGGGCTGGACTGGCCTCCAGCCGTGCCAAGGCTTCCGCACAAAGGACAGCTGGTGGGATTACGCGAAGCGTCTAGAATTTGACTTTGGTCGGCCCGTATGTTCCACGCCCTTCGCTAAGTACTGAGCATGCACTTCTAAGGACAGCACCCAGTCCTTTGCTAAGTCGCTTGCTATTTCAACTGCTACATACTAAACAGATGACTTCTACGTACTTGCTCACTACTTAGACGCTAAGTACTTCCCTAAGTACTTAGCCTCTACTTCTAAATGTTAGGCTAACTACTAAGATGTACTGAATACTTAGCCATGTTACCAATTACTGGGCAACGTATTTAGTAATTAAGTCTTGGAAGGGCAAAGAAGTGACATGCAAGTATTGAGGAGTGACTGGCAAGTATCTCAGACTCATCTTGGAAGAGTGCTGTAAGTACTTACTGAGTCAGCGAAGCACTCCCACTCGACACGTCCCCCCGAGCAGGGCCACGCGTCGGGCCCCGCGGCCATCCACAAGTGGCCCGGGATGAACACCTACTTCTGGGGGAAGTTGGGGGGGGCCTCTGGGGCCGCGACTCGAGAAAATCGTATCGTCGGCTGCCTGGGCCTGGGCAGGGGTGGCTTCTGGTGATCGGCGTGCCGGCGGCGCTGCATGCCACGCAGCGGCACGAGCCCCTCCGTGCCCGGGTTTGCTTGGCCGCCACGACCGCTGCACACCCGAGGGCCCACCCCTGCGCAGGACCACTCTTGCGCGCAGCCGGGCTCAGCCAGCCCGTGGGCAGGCCGGCCAGGAACTGCGGCGTGTTGGCCAGCACCAGGAACGCGCCCTCGCGCCCAGGCGGCGACAAGTTGGCCGTGTACGTGACAAAGCGTGGGCTCCATATCACCTCGCCGAGGCTCATGAGCAGGAGCCACGCACAAGTCGCTCGCACCGAGGTCTCCAGCACCATGAATGCGGGAGCGACGGCCATGACGAAGCTCCCGAGGATGATGCACGGCATCTCCTTCCAGTGGCCCGTCACTGCCGCTGCGATAGGCGGCACAACGGTGCACGTCCAGTAGTTGATGCTGTTCACGGAGCCCCATGGAGAATCCTCCCCGAGCTCCCTGACCAAGTACTTGGGCATGGTGGCGTTCATGTGGTGCCACTGCGCCTTAGTCCCCACCAGGCAGCAACTGATGGCAGCCACCGCCAGCAAGCTCCTGGGGATGCAGAAAACTACCGATACCGCTACTCGCTGGACCTCTCCCAAGAAGTGCGTTCTGGCCAGAATCTCGAAGCGAATCCTGCGGTGGAGCGGTGGGGACGAGGGCCTCCCAAGAGGCCCAAGAAGGCAAAAACGATGCGAGGGTAGCGGTATCGGTACCTTTCCCCCAGGGGGCGAAGAACGGTAAAAACTAAACTGTCCCGCCGTCGGGGACGCCTGCCCCCGGGCCACTGGACAGTATATACCCCTACGTGGCACCGCAAGGGTATAAACTCTCCAGCCGCCCTGGGACAGGCGCCCCCGACAGCGACAAAGCTCGGGTCGGGCGAAAGGGGGGGATAGCAAAGGGGGGGGGGTGAGAATCAGCTCACGTAGCTGATCTTCCAGGCGCCTCCCGGCGCCGGAGGCGGCCATGTATCGAGGAATGGGCCCCTCGGTGGGGCCGAAACCGGCTGCATGCAGCAGATTTCGTACCCCCCCCCTTTCCCTATCCCCCCCTTTCGCCCGACCCGAAAAAAGCTTATCCGATACCGCTCTCCGCCCGCTGTTTGTTCCTCCTCCCCAGACCCCCGACGTAATGATTTTTTCATTCCGTCGACCCCCAGATGTCCCGACCCTTTCCCCATGACCGGCTTTGCATCCTGAGTCGTTTTTTGACGCTCCCGAGGCCCGGTGAGGGCCCCCGGAGGCCGAAAATTAGGAAAAACCTCCCGTCATGATTTTTTCATTACTCGAGGGGGTCTGGGTCTGTGCCGCTGCGCTCCTGCTCCTCAGCAGCTCCAGGCGGTCCCTCGCGCCGGCCGCGCAGGCGACGAGCCAGCCCGCTCCGCGGCCCGGCGCTGCCGCCCCGCGCGCCCGCAGCACCGGCGCCCCGTCCTGCTCCTGCCGGGCGACAGGGGGGTACCCTTAACAGGGGATATGTCGACCCCTATCCCAGGCTTCGTGGGGTTTCCGAATGGACCAGAAATTTGGGGCCTAACCCTGGGATATACGAGGAGGGGGGCGTCCATCCTCGACAGGGGTGCGTCCGAATAGCCCCCTCGGGATGTATCCCAAGATTCCTCCCCTTTTCTGAGCGACCAAACTTTTCTGGCGGAAGTCGGGGATTGGGGGAGAGAAATCGCCTGCGACTGATGGTCCGCCACCGAAAATTTCCGGCAGCGCTCCGCAGAGATCGGTCGCCACCGAACTACCGAAACGTAGCGCCCAATGCCGGTATCAGGCCGTGCTGAAATCCGCTCTTTCAACGCCCTCAAACGAAGATTCGGTCGCTACCGAAATTCGGGGTGCGTCGAAATCGCTACCGAAAATTTCCGGTACCAGACCATCTGGGGATAGCAAAGGGGGGGGGTTCAGAATCAGCTCGCGTACCTGACTTTCCAGGCGCCTCCCGGCGCCGGAGGCGGCCACGTATCGCAAAATGGGCCCCTCCGTGGGGCCGAAACCAGCTGAATGTAGCAGATTTCGCACCCCCCCTTGCCCAGTCCCCCCTTTTCGTCCGGCCCGACGGGGGGCACCAAGAAGTCAGAGTGAGGGGGCCGAACGGTCACTGGCTGGCTGTGGTCGGGGATCGACGTTGTGCGAAGAGCACGGCGTCGGGGGTCCGGGTCCCCTCCCTCCCCAGGACCACCCCCCTTCTGTCTTTCGGCAACGGCACACGATGTCGTCCCCCCCACAATTCGGCGCCTGTTGCTAGGCAGCCGTGCACGGCTTCTCGTGGCGTCAAGTCAGCCACGGCCACCGTGTCCCTGGGCGCGTGGCTGAATTGCGGTTACGCGGTGTGGACTGTGGTTGTACCGTTGAATCCTCACGTCTACGGATTAATTTGTATCCCCCCGCCTGGTGCCCATTTTGTTGACATTCAATTGAAATGCTGTTCCTGGGGTTCGCACGTTGATTTCTACAAGGGGAAATCTTTGGCGTCAGACTGCGCCCCCGGCCCCCGATTCACAACAGCAGCAACAACAGCAACGACAACAAAAGCAACAGCAACAGCAACACCAACAACAACAAAAAAACGACAACAACCATTCTAAGACTGTTCGCTCTGATCTGCTCACGGGCCATTCAACACGTATATCCCAAACTCTCGATACCCGCCCTCGTCGTCTTCGATCGTACCCCCGTGGGGGTACATCTCTCTTACCTGCAACGTGTATGTCATGCAGCCTCTAAACCAGGGGAAAAGAGGACGGATGAAGGAAGGGACGCGGGGCAGGGAGGAGGATGGAGCACGAGAGAGAGTAGCAAGAGGGGGGCTGGGACCAGGAACCACGTGGCAGAACCAGACGGGCAGATCGGGCGGGTAGACCGTAAAATGCGGGTCGGGAAAGCGGGCCCAGGCGGCCAGGTCGAGCAGGCGGGTTGCTGAAGCCTGTGTCCTGCACGAATCGCGGGGAAGTCACGAACGATGGCGCGATTTCCAAATCCATAATCACGAAATCCATAGCGAAAACGTCTTTCGTGAGCGTCGATGGCGCGGCGCGACGTTTAAATAAAGTAGGAGGAAGTCCAACGCGAGAGCGCGAGTCCTACATACTGTGCGTAATAAATCGTAAGGAAGTGTCAGACGGGAGCCGTTGTTGTAGCGCAGCACCGCAATTTGGGCACACCACGATTTCCATTGTAACATACTTGGTGCAAGCCCCCGGAGGAACACTCTAATTGAAGAGCACAAGTGTTACCAGAGATGGGCATCAACAGTACTTACACTTGGAAGCTCAGCAACAAAAGCAGCACCAACAACACTAACAACACAACCAACAGCACTCAGTTGAACACTGTTCGCTCTCATCTGTTGGCGTGCTTTTCAATACGTATATCCCAAACCCTCGACACCCGCCCTCTTCGTCATTGATCGTGCCCCCTTGGGGTAAAGCTTTCTTACCTGCAGCGTGCATTTCATGCAGCCCATACGGCACGGGAAGAGAAGACCGATGGAAGAAAGGGACAATGGGGAAAAAAAATGAGGAGTGAGCACGAAAGAGACAGAGAGAGAGAGCAGCAGGAGGGGGGGCAGGAGCAAAAACCACGTGGCAGAACCAGACGGGCAGATCGGGCGGGTAGACCGTAAAATGCGGGTCGGGAAGGCGGGCCCAGGCGGCCAGGTCGAGCAAGCGGGTTGCTGAAGCCTGTGTCCTGCATGAATCGCGGGGGAATCTCGAGCGATAGCCATTCCCAAAATACATAGTGATATGTGGCAAAGCGGGAGCGTGATTCCTGAATGCCGAGGGCGCGGCATCTGAATACATTGTGTGGAAGCCCGCGAAGGCGCGAGTTCTGCATACATCGTGAGGACGTCCCGCGCGAGAGCGCGATGTGGGAATACATTGTGAGGACGTATCAGGCGAGAGCCGTTGTCGCTGTTGTAAACAAGGGGCCGGGGGCGCAGCTTGGTGACACCACGCTATCCTTGTAAGAAGCTCGGTGCGGTACCCGGAGAAGCAGTTTGATTGGAATCTACAATGTTTACCGAGGAGAGGTAATCAACAACAATGTTTCTTCAGAGATGTGAGTTCACCAGAAAAAGCTACAACAATCATGTTAAGACTGTTTGCTTTTATCTGCCCGAGTGACATCCACCGTGTATTTCTCAGACCCTCGGTACCCGCCGTCTCCGTCTTCGATCGTACACCTTTGGGGGGAATAACCTCATGCCCGTGAGAATAAACACTGGGGGATAATAAAGTTCGGGGTTCAGGGAGAGATAATAAAAGTAGCCCAGCAGACCTCAGCATAATCTCGAAGTAAGAGATGATCAAGAGGAGACCAAGCCGAGCACGTTTTGAAACATCCTTGGCGTTTAGTTTTCATAGAAATATCCTCAACAATGGCTTATCTCGCTGGAATGGGGGAAGCTATATATAAAAAAGAAAATAAAAAGAATAACGAATAAAATAAAAGAAATGATAGGAGGAGGAGAAGGACGAAGAGAAGAAAAAAACTCGAGTTCCAAATCTATTAGATTTTATTTACAAGCGCTTTATGAAAATTGATGTTTGTAAGTGCTCGTGTAGGGTAGCTCATGTGCCTCAATTTCCATGGATAATCAACCCCAGAGATAAAAAAAAAGTTCAGGCGAGCGTGGGGACAGAGAGAAATATAAAAGAAGAAGAGGAAAGTAGAAGAATACTAAGAAAGAAGAAGAAGAGGATAATAAGAAGAGGACGAAGAAATGAAAAATCCAAAGTTCCAAATCTATCAATTTTAATTTACAAGCGTTTTTTTTTTTTTTTTTTTTTTTTTTTTTTTTTTTTTTTTTTTTTTTTTTTTTTTTTTTTTTTTTTTTTTTTTTTTTTTTTTTTTTTTTAAGTGCTCGTGTAGGGTAGCTCATGTGCTTCATTTTCCATGGATAATCAACCCCAGGGATAAAAACGTTCAGGCGAGCGTGAGAACATATAGAAATATAAAATAAGAAGAGGAAAGTGGAATCATAAAAAGAAGAGAAGAAGAGAAGAAGAAGAAGAGAAGAAGAACGGAAACATGGAACGTTCCAAATCTATCAATTTTAATTTACAAGCGCTTTATGAAAATTGATTTTTTAAGTGCTCATGTAGGGTAGCTCATGTGCTCCCCTTTCCATGGATAATCAACCCCAGAGATAAAAAAGTTCAGGCGCGCGCGGGGATAGCAACATCGCTTGATGTTGCTATCTCAACATAGCGTTTCGAGGTGATAATGAAGTTCGGCCTCAGCGCTCGCCGCCCAATTTGAATTTTGTATAGGGCGACGATAATCAACTCTAAACACTGAAGGGGGGGGGGTCCCTTTATTATCATCGGCATGCGGTTATCTTTCTTCCCTGCAGGCCGGGCGTCGGTAAGCGGCGGGGTGGCCGCGGACCGTCGGCCCGGCCAGCGGCAGCGCTGATCGGCGGCAGCCCGACCCCAAGAGTTACGGACAGGAAACCGACCACGACGACGACGACGACGACGACGACGACGGCGACGACGACGACGGCGACGAACGAGAGTGAGAGCGAGAGCGACAGCGCGGCCACGAAAGGCAGGAAGGGGGCCAAGAAGGGCGGCAGACGGGCCACGAAGGGCATGCGGATGGGGCCACGAACGGCTCGAACGAACGGGGGCCACGAAGGTCAGATTATGCGGGGCCACAGAGGGCAACGACGGGGCCACTGAGGGTAGCAACAGGGCCACGTAGGACAGCGAGGGGGCCACAAGGGGCGACAGCGGGGCCACCAAGGGCATGCATATGGGGCCACGACGGGCGCGAACGCGCAAGGGCTGCGACGGGCATACGTAGATTGGCCCGCAGAGGGCAAGGACGGGCCCACTGAGGGCAACAACGGGGCCACGAAGGGCACCGACGGGGCCATCGCGAGTAAATCTCAACCGATAACGCGATTTCTAAGCAAATCTTTGAGTCCACAGCGAGAGCTTGCTTCCTGAGTGCCGAGGGCGCGGCGTCTGAAAAAAATGCGTGGTAGTGTCACGCGAAAGCGCGATTTCTGCATACACTGTGAAAAAGTCTCGCGCGAGAGCGCAGTGTGGGAATCCGCCGACCCTGTCGGCGTGTGTGCATCCGTTCGAGTCGGGTTCTTACATTGGAGTCGTCGTCTCCGTCCTCCACTGTTCCAGTTGCCTGGTCCCTCTTCCTCATGCGCGCCGTCCAGAGCAAAATTGAACACCATAAGAGTGGAATCGAAAGGAAGCCCCTTCCCTTTGATACCTTCCCCGCACTGGGGGGGTGGGGCCCGCAGGGGGTCCCGGGGGTCCCAGGGAATCCCGGGGGGGGTCCCGGGGCGGTCCTGCTGGGGTCCTGGGGGCATGTCGCCACCCAGATGCGCTTTCCCGGGGGGGTCCCGGGGGGTCCCGGGCGGGGTCGCCGTCGTCGTCGCCGTCCCCCTTCAGGGTCGGCGGCACCGGCCGAAAATCCTTCGCACAAAGTTGTGAGGAAGTATCAGGCCAGCCACTGTTGTTGTAAACTGGAAGCCAAGAACACATTTTGGTGACACTTCGCTTTCCTCTTCGATGAAAACAACAGGGTGCGAGCCCTGGGCGACACACTTCAATTGAAACATGCAATGATTACCGGGGAGGGGGATCAACAACATATTCTTTAGACCTGAAGCAACGACACCAACAACAACGACAACGACAACGACAACAACACCAACAACAACAACAACAACAACAACAACAACAGCAACAACACCATCAACAACAACACCACCAACAACATACACAGCAACAGCAACAGCAACAGCAGCAACTGCACAACTGGCAATACCAAACATAAGAGAGACCGTGATCCACCGCCGCTTTACTGTGGAAAATTGCCAACCTTTTCCTCCGGAGCCCGGGGGTCCCCCCCCCCCCCCCCCCCCCTCCGAAAATCCCCCCCCCCCCTGCTGGAACCCCCCCCCCCCCCCCCCCCCCCCCCCTCTCCCCCCCGGCAAACCCCCCCCCTCCCCTAACCCCTCCCCCCCCCCCTTCCCCCTCGAAAAAACCGGGGGGGTCACTACCGGTTCGAACCCCTCCCCCCCCCCCCCCCCCCCTCTCCGGATCCGGAAAACTGGAGGGGGCCACTACCGGTTCGCACCCCCCCTTCCCCTTTCCCCCCCCCCCCTACTCACCGCCAGCAAACGACTCCCGGTCCCCACCACCGTCCGCATCACATCCCCCACTGGTGTTCCCAGCACCACTGTCCTCACCACCGCTGTCCCCACTGGTTCCACCACCGCCCCTACTGTCCCCACCAGTGGCCCCACCACTGTCGCACTGTCCCCGCTGTCCCCAGAACTGTTCCCACCACGGTTCCACTCTCCCCACTGTCTCCACGGCCCCAACCACTGCCCGACTATCCCCACTGTCCCCACTGTCCCACTGACTCCTCCGCTGTCCCACTGAGCTGTCCCACTGTTCCCACCACTGTCCCCACTGTCCCCACCACTGTCCCCACTGTACCTCTGTCCCATTGTCCCACCGCCGTCCTCGCCACCGCCTTCACCACTGTCCCCACCACCATTGTACCCTCCACTGTCCCACTGTTTCCACCTCATTCCCATTGTCCCCACACCACTGTCCCCACCACCACCGTCACCACCACTGTCCACTGTCCCCCCCTGTTCCCACCATTGTCCCCACCACTGTCCCCACCACTACCGTCCCCACTACTGTCCCACTCCCCACTGTTCCCACCACTGTTCCCGCCACGGTTCCACTCTCCCCACTGTCTCCACGAACCCAACCACTGCCTATCCCCACTGTCCCCACTGTCCCACTGACTCCTCCGCTGTCCCACTGAGCTGTCCCACTGTTCCCACCACTGTCCCCACTGTCCCCACCACTGTCCCCACTGTACCTCTGTCCCATTGTCCCACCGCCGTCCTCGCCACCGCCTTTACCACTGTCCCCACCACCATTGTACCCTCCACTATCCCACTGTTTCCACCTCATTCCCACTGTCCCCACCACTGTCCCCACCACCACCGTCCCCACCACTGTCCACTGTCCCCCCTGTTCCCACCATTGTCCCCACCACTGTCCCCACCACTACCGTCCCCACCACTGTCCCACTGTCCCACTGTCCCCACCACTGTCCCGCTGTCCCCTCGCCACTGTCCCCACCAACACCGTCCCCACCACTGTCCGCACCCCCACTCGGTTTTCGAGGGGGGGGGGGAGGGGGGGTTCGAACCGGTAGTGACCCCCCCCCTTTTCATGATGAACTGGGGGGGGGGGGAGGGGTTCGAACCGGTAGTGACCCCCCCCGGTTTTCCGGAGGGGGGGGGGGGGGAGGGAGGGGTTCGAACCGGTAGTGACCCCCCCCGGTTTTCCGCCAGCAGCGGTAGAAACGCTCTTTCAAACATAACAACCAACAACAACAACAGCTATCAATTTGGAGCTCCCACGCTCCTATCTGCTCGCGTGCCATTCAACACGTATGTCCCAAACCCTCGGTACCCGCACTCGTCGTTGTCGATCGTACCCTGTGTGGGGAATGTCTTCCCTACCTGCCACGTGCATGTAGTGCAGCTCCAAAAACAAGGGAAGAGAGGACGGATGGAAGGGGGAGGGAGAAGGATGGAGCACGAGAAATTAGCAGGAGGCGGACCAGGAGCAGAGAAGACGTGGCAGAACCTGACGAGCAGATCGGCCGGGCAGACACTTGCGAGCGGGCCGGGAAGGCGAGCCCAGGCGGCCAGGTCAGCCTTCGACTCTCAGGAAAGACGCCTCCGCCTTGGATCTCCTTTTAAGTCACTTGGGAGTCGCGCAGCCGCGAGAGACTTCTTGGCAATTCATGCAGGGCTGACGCATCAACGAGCCTCCCGCTCGACCCGGCCGCCTGGGCCCGCTCTTGTCTTCCCGACCCGCCACTCGGGGTCCGCCCGCCCGACCCGCCCGACTGGTTTTGCCGCTTGTGCTCCTGCTCCTGCCTGCTCATCTCTTTCGTGCTCAATCCTTCTTTTTTCCTCCTCCCCCCCTTCCCCCGTTTTAGGGGCTGCGCCAAGTAAGCGTGGCAGGTGAGGAAGACATACCCGCAAGGGGTGTACGATCGAAGGCGACGAGGGCGGGTATCAAGGTTTGGGGCAAACGTGATGAATCAGTCACGCGCGAGCAGATCAGAACGAACAACTTCAAACTGATGAAACTCTCGTTTCTAGAAAAAAACTGTTGTTGATACCCCCGGTGCCCAGTTTGCGCTATTCCATCAAGATGCTCCTCCCGGGGCTCGCACACTGCTTTTTAACAAAGGACAGTCTTAGGGCTCAGATAATGCCCCTGGACCCATTTCACAACAACAGCCACAACGTCTTCCGTCTGATACTTCCTCACAATTGATTCAGTTCGCGCTCTCGCGCGGGACTTCTTCACACTCGATCCAGGGATCGTGCTCTCGCGTGGTGGACGCTCGCGAAGTATTGAGACGTAGCGTCTCCGACTCTCAGGAATGGTCCTTCGCGCCGCACTTCCAAACACTCTACCTGGGAACCGCGCTACCGCGAGAGACTCCTTCGCGAGTCACGCTGGATTGACGCCGCAGCGACCCGCCTGCTGGGCTCGGCCGCCTGGGCCCGCCCGCCCGATCCGCCCCTTGGGGACCGCCCGCCAGGCCCGCCCGTCTGGTGCCCGTCTGGTGCTCCTGCTCCGATCCCCCTCCCGGAAGCCTCCCTCGTGCTACCAGCCCGGAACATATCCCTATCCCTATGCTGGGCACCTCCTCATCACGATGCCAATATTGAGGGTTTCCTTATTTTCTGAAGGCGAACCCCTAAGATGGTCATCGCCTTCTGGCGTGTCAGTCTTGGGGATAAGGATTCGTTCGAGGCTGGTCATCCCTCCCCCTTGCCTCCTTCCCTCCCTCCTCCCTGTCTCTCCGTGTCAGGGGCCGCGCCAGCTGCACGTGTGGCAGGCATGGGAGTCAGGCCCCCGAAAAGGGGCACGTTCGAACACGGGGAGAAGGCGGGTTATGGAGTCTGGGATATACGAATTGGATGTCATTTTTTTGGTCGCGGCCGCGGGCGAAAGCGCACACGGCGAGTCGTAAGTCCGGGGCGCGGGCCTGCTAATTGCCAACAGCAAACTAGAGCCGACAACACGAATTGGATGACACGCGAACATACGAAAGCGATCAATATCAAAATGGTTGTTGCTGCTGTCGTCGTTCTCGCCCGCGACCCACCCCGCGACCCACCCTGTGACCCACCCCGCGACCAACGCAACGCCCGCCCCCTCACTCTTCTTCGCATCGGGTACAGCTGCCAGCGGCCTCCCAGATGGGGTCGGAGCGGACGGGGTCCCAGGATCGCGCCGCATCGCCGACGCATCGGCGATGCACCCGCAGCGTCGGCGATGAAACATCTGGATCCACGTCGAGCCGCACCGCCGACGCATCGGCGATGCGGCGCGATCCTTCGGACCCCATCTGCTCGGATCCTTCCCCATTTGCTCGGATCCCATCTGGGCGGCCTGGAGCTAATTACTTGGCGGCGCGCACAAGGGGGTAGGGGGAGGGGGGAAGGCTTCTTACTTCTTAGAAGGCGCCGGCCTTACATCTACAAAGAAGGCCCGCGCCTTCTAGGAAGCAGGGGTGCTTCTCAGAAGCCTTCCCCCCTCCCCCTACCCCCCCCTGCGCGTGGCCAGAAATTACTCTCTGGACCTCTCATGGGATGCCCTCTGAGCAGACTTTCGGGCGAATCTCGGCCGTGGCGACGCGCCCCCCCTGGGAGGCCGAAGAAGTCGAGAGCGAGGGAAAGTAGCGGTTCTGAACTGCAGTAAGAGGATCTGGGGTCTCGTAGCCTCTAAAACTCCAGTAGAGGTTCTGAGCTCCAGTAGAGGATCGGGGGAAAGGACCCCCAAGGACTGCGCTGCGAAAGTAGAGGCTCTACCCCCGTTGAACCGGTATCAGTACCTTTTCCTCCCCTGAGCTCCAGAGGCTCCGGTGACTCCTGGCAGTGGCCGACGCCCCCGGGGTCCGCGGGCTCCGCCTCGTCCTTCTCGTCGTAGAACCGCCTGTACGCCCGGCACGCCTCGCCCAGCGGGGGCGCCAGCGAGTCGGGAAGGCCGCAGGTGAGCAGCAGGCCGATGACCGATGATCCTCAGGACAGCGCCAGCGTGCACCTGGCACCTGTCCGCCGAAGCCCCTCGATACGACCGCACGACCGCAGGCGATGGGCCGACACAGGCTGCGTGCGTCGCCAGAGCCGCAGGGGATAAACACACATTGGGCTGCGTTGGGGGTCGCTTGCTCACTCAGCTTGTCGCGGCGGCGGCCCCAGCGACACGCAATGCCCTGCAAGCGGATAGCGTGTCGCTCCGCTCCGCTCCGCGGCGCGGGAGGCTCGGAACGCTCGGGACGTTGACGCTCGGGGACTGGGAAGTGGTTAGCGTGTCGCGCCGGAGCGTAGTGGGCCAGAACCGGCGGCGTGACACGCTGAGCCAAAGGCTCCTGACTGTGGCGCACGTCCTGAGGATCATCGAGATCAGGAGCGCCAGCTCCGAGAGGAGCAGGCAAACCCTGGCTGGCGTGGGTGCCATGCCGCCAAGCCGGCCCTGGAAGCGCGCCGGGTCTGCGCGGTACTGGTCCCGCAACACGTCGATGGCCACGTCCGAGAAGCCACCACCCGCGTTGTGGGCCGCGTAGTTCAGCCCGTAGGCGAGGGCCCTCTGCTCCTCACGCGTCAACTGCTTGATCCCGACCATGTACACGGGGGCCAGGAGGCCCTCGGCGAGCGGGGACAGCCCGAGCAGCACGAGCCTCAGCACCGACACGCTGGTGGTCGACAGGATGACGGCTCGGCTGCAGCAGACGATCAGCATGCCCATGACGGCGCAGCGCTTCACCCCCGTGACGTCGATGACGAAGCAGAAGACCCCCGCCCACAGCGTGGAGAGCAGGCCCCACCAGCTGTACAGGAGCCCCGCGTCCACGTCGCTGAGCCCGAACTCGTCGGTGGCGTACAGCACGAGCAGCACCGACATCATGTGGGAGGCGAACGCGGACAGGAAATTCAGCGAGAGCACCAGCCACACGTGCTGGCCGGCAAGGCCTGGGGCTGCGCGTGGCCTCAGGTGTCCCCAGCGGCAGCCCTGGCCTGCCCTCTCGGGCGGGCCCGGGCAGCCCGGTGAGGCCTCGTCGCCCAGGGCCCCGGGGCGCAGAGTGCGGCGATGGGCGCCGCCGGCTGAGCATCGCTTGGCCGATCTGACTGGCCCGCTTGCCCATCTGGAGGGGGGTGCAGGTGCCTGCACCTCCGCGGGGCCCATCCCCACCTGGGAGTGCGCCGGTGGGGCCGAGGTAGCGTGGCCCAGTGGGGCTGGGGACAGGTCGGATGACGCTGAGCCACAGGCTCTGGCAGAAGCGGTCCACACCGCCCCGATAATTCGGATCGGATCGGAGCACACATCAGATCAGGCCGCACCGGCACAAAACTTGAATCGAGTCTGATCGGCCGCGCAAGGATGTACAACAGCGCCCGCACGCATCGGGTTGCATCGGAGAGTCGAAGCATCGGGGTCGAATCGGATCGGGGCATCGGAGAGTCGAAGTATCGGGGTCGAATCGGATCGGGGCATCGGAGCGGCGGAGCATCGGATGGACGGGGGCCCTGGTCTGTGCGCAACCCCAAGCCTTGCCAGTGCTGTCCCAGAGCGGCCGCTGCGCGCAAGGGTGCGGCGACACCCATCGCTTGCGCGCGCGAGAGCAGGCCTCCCAGCTCAGTGCGCGTGGCATGGTGGGCTCGCTGGAGCCAGAACGGCCGCTCGGGGGAGAGGTGGCGGAGAGAAGCAGGGGACGGAGGCGAGGACGAGGCGCGCGAGGGAGGAGGAGGAGGAGGAGGAGGAGAAGGAGGAGGAGGAGGAGGAGGAGGAGGACGAGGAGGAGGAGGAGGAAAAGTGGGGCGAGGAGGAGGAGGAGGAGGAGGAGGAGGAAGACCACGACGACCCAGACGTCCGACGCCGACGAGCAGACCCGCCTCCCATGCGCTGCCCGCGGCGCCGCGGCGCTGCGGCGCCGCCCTCTCGTGGGCGGCTCCCGCCCGCGGGGGCATGGCCGGGCGGCCCGTGCAGATGCCCTGCCAGGTCCGTGCAGGCCGCACCGCGCGGCGCGCTCTCACGGCTGCGCACACGTCGCTCGGGCTCCCTCGCCTCCCCCAGGCCCTCCTCCTCGCCGCTCCTCCCTCGTCGTCGTCCTCTCGCCCCTCTTCCCCGCAGTCCCGCCCAGTGCCTCTCCCCCTCCCTTCTCCCCTCCTCCTCTCCTCCTCGTCCATCCTCGTCCGCCTCCTCCTCCTTTTTTCCTCCTCCTCCTGCAGCCTCCGCCACCTCCCGCTCTCATCCCCTCCTCCGCCTCCTCCTCCTCCTCCGCCGCCTCCTCCTCCCCGCCGCCGCCTCCTCCTCCGCGCATCCTTCTCCCTCCTCCCCTCCCTCCCCCTACACCCGCCTTCCTCCGCCACCGGCTCCCTCCTCCTCCTCGCTCTTCCTCCTCCACTCATCCAACCACGTCCTCTCCCTCCTCCTCCTCCTCCTCCTCCTCCTCTTCCTCCTCCCTCCTCCGCCTCAGCCTCCTCCTCCGCCTCCCATCCTCCTCCTCATCCTCGTCGCCCCACCTCCTCTCCTCCTCCTCCTTCGCCTCCTCCGTCTCAGCCCTCCTCCGCCTCCTCGCGCCTCCTCCTCCGGCCCTCCTCCTCCTACTCCTCCTCCTCTTCCTCCTCCTCCTCCTCCTTCTCCTCCTCCTCCTGTCAGCCTGTACCATCGCCCTCGAAATCGGGAACAAGTATAGGGTCACCATCTGTGACACAATCGCTGCTGCAACGACGACGGACAAGTGTATCGAAAGTTCGTCCTGGAAATCACTCAGGTTATGTATCGCCCCCCCCTGGCGAGACAGGCTTTTCGAGTTCGCACCCTGCCACCTGGACCCCTGGGGGTCTGAGCCGAGGTGTCACCGCCTGCATGTATACCAACGCGCCTGGGGCTTCTTCCAAAATTATTGTGCACCCCCGCATGCATTCTCTCTGTCTCGACAGCGGACAGAGTGTCGTGACGCTACCCGTTCGATAAAACATCGGACTGCGTATGGATATGTCATGTTGAGCGAAGTAGTCTCACAAGTCGGACGGGAATTCACGCAGGACAACAATGACACCCCATGCAGCCCGTGCATTCCGTTCAACGGACAATCGAACTCCAGAGCCCGCAGCCGCCGCCGACCTTTTCACAACCATCATGTGGTGTTGGGTCCTCTATTTGAAAATACGGCGCCCCGCGTCCTGCTCCCTCCTCCCGTCCCTGCAGATGCCTTCCGCATGTCCATGTCGGCACACCCCTCACACGCATCGTGGCCCAACATGGAGCTCCACCAAAGGCCCCAACGGCACCCGTTGCATGTGGGCGTCGCACCCTTTTCTGGTTACCCCTCACACGTTTCGTGGTCCCTGTGGGGCGTCACGCCCGTTTTGGCACACCCCTCACTCGTTTTCGTCGGCCCATCGGGAGCAGGCCCCAGAAACACAGTTCGCATGTGGGCGTCACGCCCGTTGCGGCACACCCCTCACACGTTCCGTGGCCCCTCAAGGAGCTCCACCGAAGGCCCCAGGGGGCCGTTCGCATGTGGGCGTCACGCCAGTTGCGGTACAACGCTGACACTTTCCGCGACCCCACGAGGGAGCTCCACCGATGGCCCCGAGGGCACCATTCGCAGGTGGGCGTCACGCCCGTTTCGACGCACCGTTCACACGTTTCGTGGCCCCACGGGGAGCTCCACCGAGGGCCTCAGAGCACCGTTCACATGTGAGCATCGCATTGGTCTCGGCACACCCCTCACACGCTTCGTGGCCCCACGGGGGGCTCCACCGGAGCCGCATGCGTCCCTGCGCCCGTTTCGGCACACCCCTGCCACGCCTCGTGGCCCCATGGGGGGCTCCATCGGAAGCAGTACCCACAGCGCGGCACACACAACTGCATATACAGTCGAAAACCCTAATGGGGACGCGCGGTAAGGAGGCAAGACCCTTGGAAGCCAAAGTTGGGATTTCTGGGGCGGCGGACGACGAAAACCTCCAGGACGCAAGGGCAAGGAAGAGCAAGGACGCAAGGGTACCCTGAGCAGAGCCGCGCGTCCTCATCAGGGCTTTTGACATCATTGGATGCTTCGCCAGGATACTTGTATCGTGCGCTTGCGAGCAACCGAGACCAGCGCCCGTGGGGCCCCACGGGACGGAGACGGGCCCCTGGCCTTCCCCCCATCCCCCCGCTCCCCTGCCCAAATGTCCTCCTCCCCTCCCCCCCTCCTCTGCCATCTCTCCTCCTCCTCCTCCTCCCCTCCTCCTCCCTACGTCCTCCTCTCCTCCCTCCTCCGATCGTCTCCTGCCTCCCCCCCTCCTCCGTCCTCATTCCCTCCCCCCGCCTCTGTTCCCTTCCCGCCTCCCCACTTCTCACTACCCCCCCCCCCACCCGGACCCGCGGGCCAGACCCCGAGGGGCGGGCCCGCCGTCAAGCGAGATGCACGCTGCTGCCCGAGACCCAAAAACAGAAACAAGAGCCCGCCGCTGGGGCAGATTTGGGCGCTCGAGTTATCCGGGGTAACTCGGGTCCGGGGTAACTCGGGTTCGGGTTCCCGAAAAAGCGAACCCGAGTTATCCCTGACCCGAGTTACCCCTGATGACTCGGGGCTCTGGACGCCCGAGTTATCCGGGGTAACTCGGGTCCGGGGTAAGTCGGGTTCGGATTCCCGAAAAACGAACCCGAGTTATCCCTGACCCGAGTTACCCCTGATGATTCGGGGCTCGGGCAGATGGCCTGGAGGGGCGGTGCGCGTGCGCGCGCAGAGAGACAGCGCATCCGCTGGGCAACACAATGATTGGCGCCGGGCCCTGGGCCTCCCCGACGCCGCCGCCCCACCACCAGGAAACTGATAGGAGAGTATACACATACACACATATATATATATATATACATATGTATATCATACGTATATCATATCATATATATATAAAGGGAAATTAGGACACACAAATAAATACACACAAATAAAAATAGTCCCAATATTTTCCCATATTTTCTTGGTTTTTGTCTTCTCCCCCAATTCCCCATATTTTCCCATATTTTCCTGGGAATCGAGGATTAATTGTGTCTGTGTGTTTGTTTACCTCCTGAATATATCATATATCATATATCATATATATATATATAAGTACAAGACTGCAGTGGCGCTTCGCGCCCTGCACCTTGGTCCTTGAAGTTTGCCATGCAGGCGGAATGGCAGGAAAGTCGAGCCGGCAATTTAGCGATAACTCCTGGTTGCCTTTTCCGGCATCACCGCTATCATGATGTTATTCGTTATATTCCTCCATGCTTATTGTTCCTTATTTTCGCCGTACCCTGCGCATTCTCCCCATCCTCCTCAGCTTTTTTTTGCGGAGGCTCCTCCTTGGAAAGCCTCTAGGGGCCTCACAAAAGTTGTTCCGGGCTTTCTTAAGGCCTTGTGGAGGCCTCCTGGGCGCATTCTGGGGGCCTCCGGGGGCTTCCTCGGGCCGCCCTGCCTCCAACCGCCGTCTCCGTGAACGACCGAATCACGATTTGGAATTCTTCGGAGGGTGTCTTTGGGCCATCTTGGGCCGCCATGGGGCTCTCTGAGGGCCATCTTTGACCCGTGTTGTGCCGTTTTGGGACTCTCTTGGACTGCCTGGAAGCCCTTTCGGATGGTTGTGGGGCGATTTGGGAGCCTCCCAGGCGGCTTCTGACGCCCAGAGGACCGCCGTCTTAGAGCGTCGGGAAGCCGAAAAGAGGAGAACCCTAAAATTCACCAACAACCCATAGAAAATCAATGATTTTTGCCTCGGGGGGCCTTCTTGGGAGTGCTCTTGGAAGCGTCTTTGGGGCCGCCCTGGCGGCCTCTTGGGCCATCTTGAGGTCACGTCGGTCACTCTTGGAGCGCTCTTGTGCTGTCTTGGGGGTCTCTGGGACGTCTCCGATGACCCCCCTGATCGCCTTAAGTGTGCTGGGAAGGCTTGGCCAAACGCCTTGCGAGGCCCGGTGGCCGCTTCGAGGCCAGTCCGGAGGGCCCTAAAGCCCCAGGCCCCGGGAGTCCGGATTTTTTTGGGGGGGACGGGTTTTCCCCCCGCCCGGGCTTATAAAAAAATAGGAAGAGGAATTATATATATATAATGTGTGTATGGAGTCCGGCGCGTGTACCTGCAATGCGATCAGTGCAGATACTTATGGCGCATACGCTTGGTAGTTCATGCGTGTCAGCTGGTGCACGTTATGTTGCTGAGCGTCCGTGCTTCGAGCTGCTGACATGTGCGGTCGCATTGCGTGTTGGCGTGCAGGCTGTGCATCACAATTACAAGTGTAATCCAATAGGATCATGATGCGCACCCGTCGCGCATGTGGTATATCTCTCCTGGTGCGTTGCTGAATGATGCTGTGCGTGCACCAACAACCAGAGTGAATGGTGTCATGTTGGTTAGGTATGCTGTGAACAATTGTGGTTTCGCCTGTTCCCTGTGCGTGCGTTGTTTGGAAGCTTTTCGATACGAGTGTGATATGAACGTGTGGTTTACGCGCGATCCTACTGTATGAATATTGCGCATGTTCGTTTGAATGATTCGCACGTGCACCCTTGGCCACCCCAGTGCGCAACACGCAACCCTTCGCGTGTCGACACGGAATTCAACACGTAAATTGAAAACGCAAGCTTGACAAGATACGTTCGCCCAATTGAGGACGAACGCGTGCCGAGCCAACACGAAGTGTATTAACACGGACGCTTTGAACACGGCACGTGTTGCGTTCCACACGGGCGCAACCAGGGCAACTAAGTGGTGTTTGACCTTTGCGTGCCCATCGGTCGGAAGAGGTAGGTAGAAGCCTGGAACAGGAAGGCGTTGGAAGTAGATTGGGCTGCGTCCGCCCCCCTGGGCGGACTGAAATGGGACGCCGCTCGATCATTGAAGCGGGAAGGTGATACAAGCTTATTGGAATATGGTAACCCAAGAATACCTACTCTCAACGACCGATGGGTATGACCGTTGTGGAATGTACGGGAGTAGCTGTGTGGAGTACAGAGAGACACGAAGTACAAGTAGGGGGTCCCGTGTTATGAGAGAGCACGTTCTCTTTCCTTTTACGGGGGCCAGGGCGCGCCCGTCGCCTGCGCGCCAGGTGACTCCAGGGTCCTTGTGAACCACAACGGCGGCACACAAGGGACGGAGGCGAAGGAGGAGGACAGGCTGACATGGGCATGACAACTAGGGAAACGAGCTCTATACACCAACGCTTTTTCTGCCCCAAAGCTGAAATTCGCACGGGAACGCGGTTCCCAGTGTATACGGGATCCTGGTGTATACATGTCTTATTTTTCCCTTGGGAAACGGGGGAGAAGTATACACCACACCACCCCGACGTCGTCCCCGACCCTCAGAAAGTCCGGGGATTGAAACAGAACCCGCCACTGGTCATGTAGATGTTCCAGTTTCCGAACAACCGCAACCTTTGCGTATGTTCGTCTGCATGGCATGTGCCCTCGCACCCCATCCAAGGCGGGAACGCGCGTCGCGCGAGCCTGGCGCTGGCAGGCGACCTCGGCGAGCCCCGGCCTGCGCTCGGCCGCTGACGGGGGAGGAGGCGGAGGGAGAGAGGGAGGGAAGGAGAGGGGGAGGGAGAGAGGGGGGGAGGGAGGAAGGGCGGAGGAGGATGAGGTGGAGGAGGGAGGAGGAGGAGGAGGAGGAGGAGGAGGAGGAGGAGGAGGAGGAGGAGGAGGAGGGAAGAGGAGGAGGAGGAGGTGGAGGAGAGCGCCCGCCACCTTTGCAACCTATGCCGTTCACCTCCCTCTTTCGGATCACCATTGGGCTTACAGTCTTGTCGATCATGGTCACCCCTACCACCCCCTCCCCGATCTGATGTGCGGACACCCTACGCCCTATCGGTTTTGCGATTCGACTCATCCTTTCTCTCCGCCTTCCTCCTGTCTGCTGCGCACACCCCGGGACAATTGGCAGGCCACAGCGCCAAAGCCGGTTCCCCCGAGCGGCGCCTGCACTTATGGGGCTCTTCCTTCTCCTGCTGGAATAGCCGAGCTGGCTTCCCGAGGATCCGCCGCGCTCGCGCGCCCGTGCCCGCTCCTGGGATCCTCGTGGTCGCCCCGCGCGCTGGGTGGGCCTCTGCAGGGCTGGCCGCGCGCTGGCCCCCGCGCCCGCTCTCGCGGGCGCCGCGCGGTCGCTCCGTGTGTGTGTGTGTGTGTTTGTGCGTGTGTGTGTGTGTGTGTGTGTGTGTGTGTGTGTGTGTGTGTGTGTGTGTGTGCGTGTGTGTGTGTATATGTGTATGTGTGTGTGCGTGTGTGTGTGTGTGCGTGTGTGTGTGTGTGTGTGTACACCGCACACCTTGCAACGCGATAGCTCACACCACAGACAGCTTGCACCACACAGCTGGCAACGCGTAGTTCGCTCCACATAGCTCACGCCACATGACATACACACTTTTATATCGCCTGGCTGCCACCACGCAGCCTACACCACAGAACGGACATAGCATAGCTGGCACTATGTAAATGACACCGCGTAGCTTACACAACATAGCTTACACCACCTAGCTTACGCAACATAGCTTACAAAACATAGCTCACACCGCAAATATTACACAACATGGCTTACACCACATAGCTTACACCGCACAGCTCACACCACAAAGCATATCCACCGTAGCTTACACCACATATCTTACACAGGAGAGTTCCCTCATCCACAATGCGATCAGTCCTTGATTGGGGTCCACGCTGGATATGATGTTCTATGCTACCCTGAGGCCTCGACACGAAATCGATGCCAGAGCTTATCTAACGAAGCACAATGAGGAGAGGAGGAGGAGGAGGAGGAGGAGGAGGAGGAGGAGGGGCAAACGAAGGGGGATGGACTGGGGGAGGAGAAAGAAAACAACTCCTGGGAGGTCTTCGTGGGAACGATTACGGGTAATTGAAAACCGGTTAAGGGTCCGCTGACTCGGATTGTGCCAGGTTGAGCGGAGTACTAAGCCGAACTAGGCGCCATCGGGATTATGGCACATTAGGCTGGATTTCGGCCACGGGAACCTGATCGGACAAGAACGGGAAGCGCCGCTTGAGTCCAATGGGCGTCTTCGGCGAAGAAGTAAAAGAACAAGAAGAAACGGACGGCGAGGACGACGAGGAGGCGATGACGAAGACGACGTGGAGAACGTGAGGATAGCGAGGAGCAAGAGGACAACGAGGAGGAACAGAAGCACAAGGACGAGGACGAAGGGCACGAGGGCGAATACGAGGTACGAGGAGGAAATCGGAGGACGATGACGACGACGAACGACGACGACGACGACGACGACGACGACGACGACGACGACGACGACGACGACGGAGGACAGTACGAAGCCATTGGAGAAGGCTGTTGAATCAGGAGGGGGTCCAGGTGACCCTATCGGGCTACCCTGGGGGCGCCTGACGCCGCGCAGGGATGCCGTGGGGCCTGTTTGGGGCTCCTTGGGGGCCTCTTGTGGTCCTCTAGTAGGCTTCTGGGGTCTTCTTGGGCTGTCTGGGCGCGTCGTGGGATTCCTTTGCAACTTTCTCGGGCCGTCTCGGCGCCATCTTGGGCCGCCTTTGGGCCTCCTTGGGCAGTTTGGGGGCCTCCAGGGGCGCTCCCGGGAGTCTCTTGGGGCCCTCTTGGTCCGTCTTGGGGTTCTTTTGAGCAATCTGGGTGCCTCCTGGAGCGCTCTTGGGGGTCTCTCGGGGTCCTCTTGGGGCGCTGTTGGGCGCCTCGGGGCCCTCCGGAAGCTCTTTTTGGCCTACTTTGGGCCTTTCGAAAGCCCTCCGGGAGCGATTCTAAGACTATGTCGATTCGGAGTCCCCGCAAGGGCCGATTGTTCGAGGATGTCTCGAGCGAAACGGCCATTGTTCAGAAACCTTTCTTGACATGAACGGGAAGCGCGTGAAATCGAAGATCTTGGCAAGAACGTGCACCAACATTAAGGTCACATGTCGCGCAGGCGCTCTTCCCGAACGTTCACAGAGGGTACCAAATGGAGTTCACAACTAACCGCGAAAGTTCAGACGTGGCGCACACCCCGAACTCCCACCAAAGGTACCACATGGAGTTCACTACCCGCGCAAGCTCAGACGTGCCGCTCACCCCTAACGTCCACGAAAAATACCAAGTGGTGTTCACGACCCGCGCAAGCTCAGTCAAGGCCCAATATCGTGGAAAACAACTCAATAGTTACTCACATATTTTCGAAGCCAAACCCTACAAGCCCTAACCTTACATACCCTACCCTGCATCGGCATGTCCATTCTGATCTGATGGTTTGGAGAGTCCATTCGAAGGCATGTTTAGGGGGATGTCTCGAGCGAAACGCTGTTTGTTGAGCGAACGTGTTGAAAACCAGTGGATTTGTTTCAATAATTCCAATTCGCCGGCCCAACGGGCCAGCGGCGTGCTAAGATCTCCGGTAACTACTTAACAATATTTCTAGTTCGCGCGCGCGAGGCGGCCCCTGGGGGCCCCCGGACGAAAAGTACCCCGGCTGACCCCCGGCCGGGTCCCGGCCGTGTCCCGGCCGGGTCCCGGGCGATCCCCAGGGGGGAGGCTATTTTTCGCCACCCCTCACGAGGATCGTGGCCTCCGCGGGGTTGGCTGCAATCGACTACCCCCCCTCTCCCGCCCCAAGGGGCCCCCAATAGCCCCCTAAGAGGCCCCAGGGGAGCCCAAGACGCCGCCAAGGAGCCCAAAGACGCTCCCAAGAAGCCCCCAAGAGGCCCCCAAGACGGCCCCAAGAGGCCCCAGATAGCGCTCCAGGGCCCGCGGATTGAGCGAAGCGATTGAATAATTCCGTTCCATGGGCCACCTTGGAGGTCATGCGAAAACGCTCCGAATGGGTAACTGAAAAGAGCTCTTGGCGCATCCCAAATGTCCAAGGACGTCTCAAGCGAGACAGACCTTTTTGAAGGTCCAAAAATTAAAACAGCGATTTCAACATCCCAATGTTCCGAGGATTTCTCGAGCGAAGCGCTCATTCTGAGCATAAGACGTCTTAAGAACCGATGGGCGGTTTGGCGAGAATGTCTGAGCCGAAACGCCCATTCTTGGAAGCCTTCCCGGACAAGAGCGGGAAGCGCCGTTTCTCTGAGCTCGCGTGCGCACGCGCGCACGGATTTGCAACCAACGCGCATGCGTGCACACGGATGCAGTCGTTGGGCTCCCCTAAATGCCCAGATGGTCGCCGTTGGTAGGTCGTGTTTAGTGGTTGCCTGCGGTTGCTTTGGTCAGGTGTTGCGCGTGGCCTGTGCTTGTGTGCGAGTACGTGCATGTGCATGTGCACGTGTGTGTGTGTGTGCCTGTGTGTGCCTGTGTGTGCGGCTGTGTGCGTGTGTGCGCATGTGTGCGCGGGCGTGTACAGGGTCTGTGCCAGGGGGGCCAGGGCGAGGGGGTGCACGGTGTGCGTACGGGGCGTGTGCCTGGCGGGCGGGCGGGGGGGTGTACGGTGCGCGTACGGGGTGTGTGCCTGGCGAGAGGGCGGGAGGGGCGCAGGGTGTGCGTACGCTTTGTGTTTAGTGTGAGTGGTGTATGGTTTACGTGATGCGCTGGGAGCGTGTTGTGCTCCTCCTCCTCCTCCTCCTCCTCCATTTTCTCCTCCTCCTTCTCCTCCTCCTCCTCCAACTCCTCCTCCTCCTCCTCCTCCTCCTCCTCTTCCTCCTCCTTGTTGTTCCTCCTTTTCCTTTTCCTCCTCCTCCTCCTCCTCCTCCGCCTCCTCCTCCTCGTCCTCGTTGTTTCGAGGACGTCTCGAGCGAAAGCATCATAGTTAACGAAAGGAGTCTCAAACATACGATTTCAACGTCTCATTTGTTCGAAGATGTCTTGGACAAAACGGCCGTTTGGGGGAGAATCCGCCGAGCGACCAACAACATACAACATCGAACCAAGGGTTTCTCGCGAGTTCGTTCATGTATTTCCTTACTCCGCGTAGCCTACTAGCCTAACAAAATCCCATCACCTTCTCGTTCCGAGAAGTCGCTTCCCGTCACCCACCTGGTCTTAATCTCCGAGCAACTCCGAGACCTTCATCCCTCAGAATCCCCCCAGTTGATAATATTCCCCCCTCCGGGTCTGCAGCAACGTCCGTCGCGCGACCCTTCGAGTCTGAGCGCGGTTCCCGCCATCTGCCAGCGAGGTTCCAAGTGCGGCGCGGAGCCATTAGTTAAAGACAATTGGAATTATATACGTATGTATCTATATTTACAAATATGCATATACACAAATACATACAAAAAACAACGGTCCACACCAGAGGCGCTTCCCGTCATCCGCCACCGTGCCTCTGGCACGAAATAGAGTACCCGAAGCTTCATGCAGCCCGGAGAGGTCGAAGGCTCTCTTAAAGGCCCTTTCCCAGGCGCTCCCGGAAGCGCCCCAGGTGTGTCGCGTGGGGCTGTCTTAAGGCCGTCTCGGGGCCCTCTGGGGCCGTCCGGGGGCCCTCTTGGACGGTTTCTGGAGCCCTTTTGGGGGCCTGTTGAGCCATCCCGTGACGATCGTTGGAGCCTCTTGGGTGGTTTTGGGCCGTTCTTGATTTTCTTCCTCGGAGAGAGCTCGAACATTCTGGGTGACGAACACTCTGCAACGGCAAAATGCGCATGTCACGGAATACATCCTGGAGGTTGTGAACATGTCAGACGGTGAGAAGATGGTCAGAAGGAACGGCGGTATGCCCGAAGTGACCCTGACAGTCTTCGCATCTACAGAAGAGAAGGAGGACGGAGGGAATACAATGATGGAGAAAGGAGGGAAGTAGAAATGTGAATAATGATGTATGTGTGCACGAATGTGCGGCCGGCGAAACTTCCCGCTGAACGAGTAACATGATGAATTGCTGTCAAGAGAAGTCGTGCGAACGCGTTTGCGGGGTTCGCGACCTATCACTGTGCGGGCCGTAAGATGTGGACCGCGGCAAAACATATTTAGTGTGGTCATCGTCTAAAGTTCTCTTCGTGCGCTTCTTTCTACCGTCCTATCCGAGAAACAAATTGTAGAACAACCAATGACTTGTGCCTCCCTGGTTAATCTTGGGAAGCCTCTTGCAGGCCTCTTAGGGCGTTACGGAACCCTCTTGGACTGTCTGGCTGGAGGCCATCTCAGGCCATCCTGGAACGCTCTCAGGCGGTCTTGGGCTCTTTTGGAGCGCTCACTGGCCGTCATGGAGCCCTCAGGGACCCCTCTAGGGGGCACCTGGAGGAATCTTGGGCCGTCCTGAACGCCTCTTAGGCCGTCTTGGGGGCCTCTTGGGGAGGGAGGGCCTTTCGACCGATGTCCCCGCTCTTCCCACCTCCCCTGGACTTCTTCCTAGAGAAAGCTTTGCCCCAACTCAACGTCACCACTCGTACCTCGCGCTTTCTGTCACCTGGGTCGGCACGTGGACGGAACACGCGTGTACTTTGCGAGGCCGCGCGATCGCTTGCTTAGGGTCTTGGAGCCCTGCTGGTATTTTCAAGGGTTTGGTGCGACATACAATGATCTAGCAAAACACCCTGCGAAAACCAATGCTTGCATTTCTGGGCCTCCTTGTGGGCCTCTTTTGGGCCGTCTTGGGGCCCTGTTGGGCCGTCCTGGGGCCCTCCTGGGCCGTCTTGGGGCGCTTGGGCTGTCGGGGCCCGCTCGGGGCCCTCTTGTGGCCCTCTTGGGGCCCTCTTGGGACACTTTGGGACCCTCAGGGGCCTCCCTTGGGTTTCTCGGGACTCTCTTAGGCCGTCTTGGAGCACAATGGGGCGTCTTGGGCCCCTCTTGGGGGCACCTCCTTGTTTTTCTCCTGCTTGAGCAGGGCATGGCCTCCGAACTCGGGTCCGGATCTGGGCAGAACCACGAACTGGACACTCCGCGCACTGGCGAGGCAGAGGCACAGAAGAAGGCAGGCAGCATTGAGACTGCGACGGCCTGGCAAGACCGAGTGATTGTGCTGGCGAGCCTGTGGTATCAGCTGCTCAAGCCGTACTCTAACTACTCTTCGTCCTGGCGAGCCTGCATCCCAAGCTCGAACGCTAGAGGCCTCCTAGATGAGGTCCAAATAAATAGGGCTGGAGGATCTCGCCGCATCGCCGATGCATCGGCGATGTATCGGCGATGCATCGGCCATGCACTGGCGACGTCGGCGATGCATCCGCGACGTCGGCGTGGAGAAAATTGGGCCCCACATCGAGCCGCATCGCCGATGCATCGCCAATGCATCGGCGATAAGGCGCTCTCCTCCGATCCCATCTACTCCAACCCCATCCAGGAGGCCTAGGAACGCCGGGAGGCGGCTGCCGCCAAGACGGCCGGGCTACAACTACATGGCCAGGGCCTCCTCACCAGGTTACGTGTTCGATCGTGGACCCCTCGCCACGCATCTTGGCCTCTGAAGACCGCCGAAAGACTGGTGTGAAAGCAGCATGTTTCGCGTCAGCAAAGGGTCCGAGATCGAACACGTACGCCAGGCGAGCCCAGGCACTCTCTGGGGCTGGGCGCGCAGGCCCGCGAGCAGCAGGCCCAAGGCAGAAGCAGCAGCACCCCCCGGCGCAGCGCCCCGCGGCCGAAGATGCGTGAAAAACGGGACGAGGGCTCCACGCTGGCTGGCGTGCGTGCGGGAGCGGCGGAGCCTGGCGGCGCGCGCAAAGGGACCGGGGACGATTTCTGGGCTGTCCCTCCTCACCATTTTTGTTTGTGCAAGTGTTGACTAGTTCAGATCTCTCGGCCAACATCCCCCTGTAGAAAGACCTGCCCGACCACACATCACGAGGGCACACCAGGCTCTGGTACCCTGCTATCTTGCGGCGCGCACAACGGGGGTGGAGGAGGGGGGAGGGCTGCTTAGAGGGAGGCTGCTGCCTAGAAGGCGCCGGCCTTGCATCTATAGATAAGGCCAGCGCCTTCGAAGAAGCAGGCGGGCTTCTAAGGAGCCCTCCCCCCTCCCTCCACCCCCTTCTGTGCGGGAGCGGCGAAACTGCGCGGGTGGGCGAACAAACGACGACTGCCCGCACTCGCGGCTGGAACTGGACAAACGACGCTCCGCATCCATGACCCGGGGGGGACAATGTGAAGACGATGTGGATCTGAGGCAGGTCAAACATGTGCAGATCCGGCCCCACCCGAACCGCTCAATCACCGCCCAGGTGGTCTTATAGGACTAAGCCATGGGCCTCCAGACCAAAAGTTTGCCTTCCAGACCACAAGTAAAGCGAAGGCCACCTGGATCAACATACGCGGAAGTGGAGCCGTGCTCCTGGAGGCTGATTCACAACAAAAAAAACTCCACATGCACTGTGGGCAGCGCTCGCAGCACTAGGATCGCATAGCACGCATGAGCTGAGTTGGCCTCAACCCCAACGGTACAACTTGCCTCGTTTGCACAAGGGACGTCGTTCGTCGGCCATCGACTTGCTTTACACACATCTGCAATGGCCGTCGAAAGCCACCACAGCGCGCCCGTTCGTCGGCCATCGACTAGATCACATTGCACACGTCTGCAATGGCCGTCGAACACCACCACGGCGCGCCGGACGGAAAAGACGCGGGAAACGGGGGGGGAGCGCCACGAAAGCTGGAAACACCGCACAAGCCGACCTGTACATCGCTGGCCACGAGGGTCCGCGAGCCAGGGGCATCAGCGGAAGAAGGTATCCAGCTGTCGCCCGGGGCCCAAGCTCGATGAGAGGCTGAGCAGCGCCGCCCAGAAGCAGAGCGGTGGAGGGGACCGGAGCCAGCCCGGCGGTCGGTTCGCGAGCAGCCTCGGTGCGGTTGCGGCGGGGCTGAGCACAGGGCGGGAGGGCGGGGCCAGGGCCTGGGACATCTTACCGCCGAACACCTGGGCCGAAGAACCCCAGCTCGGGCAACAAGAGTCGCAGCCAACTCGCACGGGAACTCCTGCAGCGGGAGCGAGCGACTGAGAGATCCCCCGTGCCCCTCTTCAAACCCGACACCAGTCCGCACCGTCCTCTCATCAGGGCGCTCCGCGCAGCACAAGCACGCAGAACCCCAGATGCGTGCCCAATCCCGTGCGCACGCACTGCAGAATGATGGTGCGGGAGACGGAGCTCTGAGACAGCAACGCTGACAGCAGAGCACACGGACCAAGGACCACGCAGGCCTATAGAAAGGTAGCCACGTCGTGGGCGGGCAGACGGCGAATCTCTGCAAACCACACGTCGCAGCTGGCTAAACCCCTTGACCTGCGCCTGTCCTAAGAAAACTGGGAGTCGTCTCGCTAAAAACGATCTCCGCGTCGGCTAAATCCGCCGACCCTGTCGGCGTGTGCGAGGGGCGTCTCTTTTCGAGTCGTCATCTCCGTCAGTCGTCGTCTCCGTCGCCCCCTTTCCCTGCACCCTCCTCCTCCAGCCTGTCAGCGAGAGAAAAACCTAGCAATGTCGCAATAGAATCGAAGGGAAGCCCCTTCCTTTTGATCCCTTGCCCGCCCAGGGAGGGGGGGGGGACCCCAGGGCCACCAACATTACCAAGGCAGGCCAAGAGTGCCCCAAGACGGTCCAAGAAGGCCCCCAATCGCTAAACGATCGGTCCTAAACGCATTCACGCTCTCTAGACTGACCAGGAGACCTCCACGAGGCCCCAAGAGGCCTCCAAGAGCACTCCCGAGAGGGCCCCAAGAGGCAACATGTGCTGATTTGCATAGGTTGTTGCTAAGATTTGGGCGTTCTCGCCTTTTCCGCTCCCCACCGCTCCAGGACGGCCCAAGAGGCCTTCAACATCTCACCAAGACAGCCCAAGAGGCTTCCAAGAGCGCTCCAAAACAGCCCAAGAGGACCCCAAGACAGCACAAAACGCCTCCAAGATGGCCCAAAAGGCCCCCAAAACGGTTCCAAGAGCGTACCCAGACGAGGGACCCGAACGGACATTTCGAGCCCTCGGCCCCGAGAAGCTCCCAGGAGGCCCCAAGAGGTTCCCAAGACGCCCCAAGAGGCCCACAAGAGGCACCCAGGAAGCCCCAAAGGGGCCCCCCAGGGGCTCCCACGAGACCCAAGAATTCCTCCCCAGAGTCTCCCGATAGCTTTCCCCAGAGACCCCCGGAAGCATAACTGAGGACTCTGGCCCACGTCAGCGTCGTCGTCGTCGCCGCCGCCGCCGTCGTCGGTGTCGTCCCCCTTCAGGGTCGGCGGCACCGGCCGTAAGGCCTTCGCAATCCTAAAACCTGTGAGCCACATGGCGATAATTTGACAAAACGTCTTCCATCAATGGATCAACCATCAAATCACCTCTTCCCCGTCTAGCATCAATGGATCAAAACCCTGCTCCTTGCGTTAGGTCGGGCATGTCCTCCTGCAGACGGGTTTTTGACGAAACAGTTAAAGTATTCAGGACAGACTCAAGCATAGCAAAAACATGTTCAAAATATCGTCCCCAGAGTTTTTTACTATTTTGAATATTCCTCCTGTAGAGGGACACGCCCGACTTAAGACTTAACTCGTGAGGGAACCCCTCAAATCACTTCTTTCCCGTCTAGCATCAGTGGATCCAAGCCCTGCTCCTTGCGCCGCATATTCTCGGCGATGCCCAAGTCGGTCAGCCTCATCTCGCCGCCCCTGTCGAAATCGAAGAAGCTCGGGTGCACGCCGTACTGGCTTGCGTACGGCGTCACTTCGTGGGCGCTGTTAAGCAGAGGAGGTGAGAACCCCACGCGCCTCTGCTGGGACCCGCACGCCCGGCAGCCCCCCGTCGCCCCACAGATCATCATGCTCCGGGCCCTGCGCTTGGGGGACAAGCAGTCGGGAGACGCGCCCGTGTGCGCACCGGGCGCCTCGGAGGGGAGGAGCAGGGTCTTGGAGCCCCGGCGGCGCAGGTCGCACGAATCCGTCGGCTCGTAGATCGAGGCCACCTTCTCCCTGAGGTGCAGGATCTCGAACGTCATCACGCCTCTCCCCGCAGGGCCGCCGCGCAAGTGCGGCATGCTGTCCGCCTTGCGCCGCGCGGGCCCGGCCGCCAGGCCGCCCGCGCGGCGGCCCGCCCCCGCGAGCGCCCCGCGGAGGCCGGAGGGGCTGCCGCACTGATGCGGGAGGCCTGGCGGCAGCCTCGGCGACGTGGTCGGAGAGACCTCGTGAGTGTGGAGCGCCTTCGCCGACGGAGCAGTGCTGGAGTGATGGGCCCGCTGTCCACCACCGCTGCCACGGGCAGGACGGGGGAGCAGGGAGGATCGGGAGGTCCATCCTGCTTCTGCTCCTCCTCCTCCTCCTCCTCCTCCTCCTCCTCCTCCTCCTCCTCCTGCTCCTCCTCCTCCTCCTCCTCCTCCTCCTCTCCTCTCCTCCTCCTCCTCCTCCTCCTCTCCTCCCTCCTCCTCCTCCTCCTCCTCCTCCTCCTCCTCCTCCTCCTCCTCCTCCTCCTCCTCCTCCTCCCCCTCCTGCCTATGGCAGCGGTGGTGGAAAACTCGCCCATCATGGAGGGGGACTCTGGCAGACCCGTCGACGCGGCGCTGTCGAGCGACGGGCGGAGCTCTGGCGCGCCCCGCCGGGGCCCGCGGCCGTCGGGCTCGGCGGCCGCGGCGAGGCGGGGCAGCGCGCCAGGGCCGGGCGGCGCGTCGCCCGCCTCTGCCTGTAGGAGGCAGCTACCGGGAGGTCTTCGCCGGAAAGATCGAGGAGGATTATAGGCCCCAGTGGGGGGCTGCTGCGCCGGATGCGGGACGGGAAGATGATGACCACAACCACTGCTTCTTGCTTGCGCCGCCTTCCAGCCGGCGGAAGAAGAGGCAGTGGTTGTGGTCATTTCCCTGGTGCCAAGCTTAACGAGTATGACCACCACCACTGCTTTGTTTCTGCTGGCTGGAAGGCGACAACAAAAGAAAAGCAGTGGCTGTGGTCGTTTTCACGTCCCGTACCGGCGTTGGCCTTGGACTGAGCGGGATTCGGCCGGACCATAAGCGGGATTCCGCGGGACTGGGCCGGATTGAAGGGGATGAAGCCGGATGGAGCCAGATTTCGGACCATGGCAAAATCAGAAGCGGACCTCCCAAGAGATGCATCCGAACCCGCCTCGGCCTCCGCCCCGGCCTTCCCAGCGTGGGCTTCGTGGTTCGCGCGCCCGGTCGCCCAAGCGCGCATCTGTAGGCCGACCCCCGCCGTCGGGGTGCTCGCGGGCGCGCACGGCGGCGCAGAGCTGAACCGACAAGAGCCTGAGCAAAAGTGGCTACGGAGCTCGTGGGGGGACCTCTTGGGCCGCATTACGGCGGTCTTGGGGACCTTTCGGGCCCTCTCGGGCGGTGTTCAGATCAAAGAAGCGGATGTGCCAATCATTCACGGTGCTTGCAATTTGGAAATCCTTTTTGGGAGCCTCTTGGAGCGACTTGAGGGCCTCTCTGGCCGTCTTGAGGCCGTCTTGGGCTCGCTTTGAAAGCTCGTAGGCCGCCTTGGGGTCCTCTTGGGCCTGCCTGAGGCCGTGATGGAGCCGTCATGGGGGCCTCTTGGGCCGTCTTGGGGGCCTCTGGTGCGTTCTTGGGGCCGACTTGGGCCGAACATGGCCCAAATTTGGGCCATTTGACCTGGACCGGCACGGAAACGGAAAGAGCGCTTCAGCAACCTGCCCGAGAGGGCTCATGGCACCCTTCGCTCTTGGGAGCCTTGGTGGTAAGAGCTGGTTGCGTCACCGCTCGTTCTTGGGAGCCTTGGTGTTCCGAGACTTTTACGTTGCCGCTCGCTCTTGGAAACCTTGGTGTTGAGAGTTGTGTACGTCACCGTTCGCTCTTGGGAGCCTTGGTGTGCACGAGTTTGTCACGCCACCGTTCGCTCTTGGGAGCCTGGGTGGGAAGAGCTTGTTACGTCACCACTCTCTGTTGGGAGCCCTGGTGTTCAGAGATGCTTACGTTGACGCTCGCTCTTGGAAGCCTTGGTGTGACGAGCTTTTTACATCACCTTCGCGCTTGGGAGCCTGGGTGTGAAGAGCTTCTTACGTCTCCTCCTTCTCCTCCTCCTCCTCCTCCTCCTCCTCCTCCTCCTGCTTCCCCCCCTCCTCCTCCTCCTCCGGGCCCGCTTGGGAGCCTATTGGGTCCCCCTCTTGAGCTCTCTTAGGGCCCTGGGGGCCCTCTTGGCTGTATTGGGGCCCTCTTGGGCCGCCTGGGGGCCGTTTAGGGACCCTTTGGGGCGCCTCTGGGGCCGTCTTGAGACGATCTTTGGGGCCTCTGGGGCCGTCTTGGGCCCGTCTGAGGGCCCTCTGAGATCGTTTGGGGCCCCTTTGGGGCGCCTCTGGGGCCGTCTTGGGTCGATCTTTGGGGCCTCTGGGGCCGTCTTGGGCCCGTCTGAGGGCCTCTTAGATCGTTTGGGCCCCCTTTGGGGCGCCTCTGGGGCCGTCTTGAGACGATCTTTGGGGCCTCTTGAGCCGTCTGGGGCCCTTCTGGGACGGACAATGGGAGAACCCAAACACATGCAGAAAACCTGTGGGCATCAAGGTTTTTGGCCTCTGGAGGCCCTCTCAGGGGGGCCTCTTGAGGGCCTCCAGGGCCGTCTCGAGACTCTCTTGGACCGTCTAGCGGCCGTCTGAAGCTCTCCTGGGGCCGTCTTGGGGCCCTCTTGGGCCGTCTTGGGGCCCTTGGGCCGCTTCACCAGAAAAATACTAAGAAACGGGCCGTGGGAGCCGCCCGGGAGCCGCTTCACTCGAGAAACAAAAAACAGGGAAACGGGCCATTGCCAACGCTCCCCCCGCGCCTCCCCCCCCCCTGCACCCGCCCGAAGGAGGGCTTCGCCCCTGCTCAACGCCACTCGCTCGTACCTCGCTCTTCCCGTCACCTGGGCCTGCACGGAAGCGGAGAGAGCGCCGCAGCAACCTGCCCGAGAGGGCTCATGGCACCCTTCGCTCTTGGGAGCCTTGGTGGTAAGAGCTGGTTGCGTCACCGCTCGTTCTTGGGAGCCTTGGTGTTCCGAGACTTTTACGTGGCCGCTCGCTCTTGGGCGCCTTGCTGTTCAGAAAATTGTACGTCACCGCGCTCTGGGGAGCCCTGTTGTTCAGAGCTTATTGCGCCACTGGTCGCCGTTGGGGGCCACCTGGGCCCCTCCCGCGCCTCTCTGGGGCCGCCGTGGGGCTCTGCCGGAGTGCCTTAAGGAGCCCTTATTTGGGCCTTCGTGGGGGCCTCTGTGGCACTCTTGGAGCCGTCGTGGGGGGCCTCTTGGGCCGCCTTCGGCGAAGAAAGCGGGTGTGCCAAAGATGTGGGCTTCGTCTACGAAAAGGGGAGGATGTGTGCCTCTTGGGGGTCTTCCTGAGGGCCTCTTGGAGCGCCTGAAGGGCCGCCTGGGCCATCTTGAGACCACCGTCTTTGAGCGCTCTTGGACCGTCTTGGGGTCCTCCTGGGCCTCCCTGGGCCATCCTAGCAGTGTCTGCAGCCGCCTTGGGAGCCTCTGGGCCGTCTTGGGCGCTCTTGGGGCTGCCTTGGGCCGTCCAGGGCCGAAAACTAGGGCGATTCGATCTGGGACGGGACCTGCCAACATTTCTCCCAACGAACGGATCGCAACGCCACGCGGGCTTTCCGCCACGTGGGGCCGCCGAAACCCAACCCTCTCACGCTCCCCCTTGATATTTCCCCGGCTGCTGGATCGCGACGCCACGCGCGCTTTCCGTCATCTGGGGCCGCCGAGGCCAACCACCTCAGACTCACCCTCGTGATGTATCGGCCAACAGATCGCGCCGCTACGCGCGCATGTCATCATACGGCGCCGCCGAAGCCGACCCCCTCGCGCTCCACCGTGCTGTCTCTCCTGACTAGCGGGTCGCGACGCTACGAGCGCTTTCCATCATACCAGCGCCGATGCTGAAGTCAGCCTCCAACGTTTTGCCTCCGCAGGAGAGGGGGATGAGGAGGGAGGATGTGGAAGAGGAATAATAATAAGAGGGTGAGTCATACCAGTACCAACAACAATAAGAAAAATCGGATTAAGAAGGAGAATGATAATATTAACTACAAACATGAAAGTAAGACCAATCATCGCAACATTAATAAGAATGCACATGAGACGAACACTAATAAACACAATAACATTCATCAAAATAGGAAAACGAAAAACCAGAAGACTACGACGAGGGCTACAAAGAGGAGAACAAAGAAGAAGAGGACGACGAATAAGAGACGGGGAGGAGGGGGAGGATGAGGACGACAGAGAGGAGAAGGAGGGTGACGATAGGAGGACCAGAGTAGACCCCATATGTATCAACCATGCTACTATGCACCCTCCAATGCGCAAGTTCCCTCCTCACAAGTCCAGGCAGGCATCCTGGCTTACCCGCGCCAGGCGCCCCCCGGCGAGACGACCGCCCCTGTTGGCATGCAATTCTGGCGGGGGCTCCCGTTTGAAAAGGGGCTGCCAGACAGCCTTCAGATGAGAAGGAATCGGTGCGACAAGATGGGGCAGTCTAATTCAAGAGGGTTGCACACAACGCAACAAGGCGTATTAGAAAGGGGTCGCCCTGCGCCCGTGCGATCACTCCCCATGGAAACATTCAGGCCAACATGTTGACAAGTATCCTGGCGAGGGACCCAACCATGTGCACTTGCGAGCCTCGCAAGGCTGGCAAAATGAATGAGGGGACGGGCGAGCTGCGAATGGCCTCGGGGGCGGACACCTTCCCGTGGGCAGCGCGCCATGGAAATGACCGAGCACAGTGCAGCGTGGACACTTGAAGGCGGGCGGATCAGGGGCTCCATGCAGGGCGGGCACACTCGATCAACGAAACTGTTTGCTGAAACCTAGTATTGAGAGGCATGGGGGTCGCTTATGGAGCCTTCGGTGAAGTTCCCCATGGAACCACGAAGCGCGTGAGGGGTGCGCCGAAATGCCAAGGTGGTCGCCCTGCGAACCCTGCCACTGGAGGCGTTGGTGCAGTTCCCTATGGGGCCAGGAAGCATGTGAGGGGTGCGCCGAAATCAAAGGCGGGAGCGCGTGCGGTCACCGACAGTGGAGCCTTCGGTGGAGCACCGTATGGGCCACGAAGCGCGTGAGGGGTCAACCAAGATCAAGAGCGGGAACCAATGCCAATGCGGTCACAGCCACTAGAGCCTTCGGTGGAGCCCCTTACTGTGCCACGAAACGTGTGAGCGGTGTGCCGAGGTGAAGTTTGGGAACGCCAGCGAACACCGCCAGTGGAACATTCGAAGGAGCTCCCTATGGGGCCACGAAGAGTGTGAGTGGGGTGCCGAATGGGAGGGAACTCGTGCTGTCACGGCGACTGAAGCCTTCGGCGGAGCTCCCTATGGGGCAACGAACCGTGTGAAGGGTCTGCCAAAATGAAGGCGGGAGCCAATGCGGCCGCCGCCACTGGAGCCTTCGGTGGGGCTCCCTGAAGGACCACGAATGGTGTGAGGGGTGCGCCGGCAAGAGTGGCGGGAACTACTGCAGTCACCGCCACTTGAGCCTTCGGTGGAGCTCCTGACCCACGAAACATGCGAAGAAGGGCTTGCCGCCATGAAAATTCGGCAACGCACACGAGCACTGCCACTGGAGCCACGAAGCGTGCGAAGGGTGTGCCAGCATGAAAAGACGGGAGCGCACACGAAGACCGCCGATGAGCCTTCGGTGGGGCTCCCTCTGGAGCCACGAAGCGTGGGATGGGTCTGCCAGATGAGACGCGGGAGCTCATGCGAACACCGCCGCTGGAGCCGTCGGTGGAGCTCCTGATGGAGGCAAGAGCGCGTGTCATAGACACTTGCTCGGACAGAAGTCCGTGGGCACATCGGAACGAGGGTGGGGCCCTAAAACATTTCAAGTGCTCAGAGAAACGGACCCACCCCCTGGACGCCAACCTCTCTAACGGTGTGTGTGTGTGTGTGTGTGTGTGTGTGTGTGCGTCTTCCAACAGGGGGGGGGGGTCGAACCGCCCCCCCCCTGTCCAAGGGGGGGGGCTAAAGCCCCCCCCTCCCCTTACCAGAATCCTGTTCGTGCTCGCTCAAGCTCGAGTCTAATCCTGCTATGGCTGGATCTGGCTCTCTACCAGCATCCTATGCGGGCTCGATCCAGATCGCATAGAATCCTTCTGTAGCTGAATCCAGCTCAAATTGGATCCGACCAGGGCTCGATCCAGCTCTCCTGCAATCTTACTACAGCTGAATCCTGTTTCCGTGACGTCCCAGGGCTCGATCCCACTCGACTAATGCTGCACTGTAGCTAAATCCAGCTTTACTTGAATCCTATTGAGAGTCAAAGCGTATCAAACAGACTCCTACTAAAGCTAGGTCCAGCTCTGCTTGAGCCCTACTGAGGCTCGAACCGGCTCCAACTGAATCTCACTAGGGCTTGGAGGAGGAGGAAGAGGAGGAGGAGGAGGAGGAGGAGGAGGAGCAGGAGGAGGAGGAGGAGGAGGAGGAGGAGGAGGAGGAGGGGGAGCAGGAGGAAGGAGGAGGAGGAGGAGGAGGGAGATGAGGAGGAAGGAGGAGGAGGAGGAGGAGGAGGAGGAGGAGGATGAGGAGGAGAGGAGGTCCAGCCATGATCACATCCTGCTATGGCGCGGCATCGCCGGCGCCGGCGCTCGCCGGTGTCGGTTGCCCATCGGGCAGGGAGAAGGGGGGGGGCCCCCCTGGTTCGGCCCCCCCCCCCCGCAATTCCGGGCCCCCCCCCCGCAATTCCGGCCCCCCCACTGACCTCAGGAACCCTGAAGAAGGAACGAGGCCCCTCTTCTCCATAAGTTGAGCTTCGAGTTCCGATCGAAGGCCTAAGGAAAACCCTAAGGCGAGCTGCAGCACAACTAAGGAACGCTGAGCCCCTCCCAAACGAACAGGGGCTCCTTCGTCAGCGCCCCGCCTGCAACACCATGGCGCCGCCTCTGGCGGCGCCTCAAGGCTGGAATGTTGAGACCGCCCTGGACTACTCTCGGGTCGGGCGAAAGGGGGGGATAGCTAAGGGGGGGTTTGAGAATCAGCTCGCGTAGCTGATTTTCCCGGCGCCTCCCGGCGCCGGAGGCGGCCATGTATCGAGGAAGTGGGCCCTCCGTGGGGCCGAAACCAGCTGCATGCAGCAAATTTCGTAACCCCCCCTTTCCCAATCCCCCCCTTTCGCCCGGCCCGACATCCACAGAACGCGCTTTTTCCACTGGGGCCAAGAGACGTGTCAGGGGCGTGCCGAAATGACAGGCGGGAACTCATGCAGCCACCGCCACTGGAGCCTTTGGAGGAGTTCAAGTGTGACAGATGGTATGGTGATGATGACGGTGATGCTGCCTCGGAGGATGCTGATACTGGTATTGTTGATGATGTTGATGCGGATGATGCTGGTGGTAACGCTACTGCTGATGAGGATGATGATGACGATGACGACGAGGAGGAAGGATTGGGAGGTGGCGAGGCAAGGAGACAAGGGGCGCGGTTGGCTCAAAACGGAGACCCAAAACCACAAAATGTTTAGGAAAACACGTCTCACACAATAACCCAACTTTGAAACGGAACCGTCCTCCATCCGTGTGCATCTGTTGCACAATGCTATAGTTAAGATAGACGAAATTGGATTACGTCTTCAGCGATTTCCCAAACTCTTGAAACCACATGGCGGAACACACAACCATATGCACTTGTGGGTACCGCAGTTCTGAGGATCGTCTTCGGTTAAGCTCCCAGTGGGGCCACGAAACATGTGAGGAGTGCGCCAGCATGGGCTGGGAATAGCATGTGAGTCCACTCACTAGAACATCAGGTGGAGCTCCCCGTGGGGCCGCGGAGCGCGTGAGAGATACGCCGACATGGTCGTGCACAGGGGGGGAAACCGCATGCAAGTCCAGTCACTGGGACCTCAGGTGGGGCGAGTCCAGCTACTGGGGCAGTAGGTGGAGCTCCGTATGGGGCCACGAAACATGTGAGACGTGCGCCGGCATACTCGTTCGGAGGGGCGGAGAGACGCATGCGAAGCCCAGCCACTGGAGCATTCGGGTGGAGCTCCCTATGGTGCCACGAAGCGTTTGAGAGGTGTGCCGAAATGGTCGTGCGGAGGGGCGGGGAGCCGCATGCGAAGCCCAGCCACTGGAGCATTCGGGTGGAGCTCCCTATGATGTCACAAAGCGTGCGAGGGGCGTGCCGAAATGGTCGTGCGGAGGGGCGGGGAGCCGCATGCGAAGCCCAGCCACTGGAGCATTCGGGTGGAGCTCCCTATGGTGTCACAAAGCGCGCGAGGGGCGTGCTGAAATGGTCGTGCGGAGGGGCGGGGAGCCGCATGCGAAGCCCAGCCACTGGGGCATTCGGGTGGAGCTCCCTATGGTGTCAAGGAACGTGCGAGAGTCCAGCCACCGGGGCAGAAGGCAAAACTCCCCATAGGGTGCCGCGGTGCGCGTGAAGGGTGCGCCGGAAATCGTCGGTCGGAGGAGCGGGGAGCCACACGCGAGTCCAGCCACTGGGGCAGCAGGTGGACATGGTGCCACGAAGCGCGTGAGGGGGTGCGCCGACGTGGTCGTGCGACGGGGCGGGGGCCGCACGGGAGCCGAGCCACTGGGGCAGTAGGCGGGGCGCCCTGTGGGGCCACGAGGCGCTTGAGGGGTGCGCCAGCGTGGCTGTGCGGAGGGGCGGAGAGGCGCAGGCGAGTCCAGCCACTGGGGTTGTGGATGCCATGAAATGGACACTCCAACAGCCCTGCCATTGCACTTAAAATGTGCGTATCATGCTTGACTTTAAAATTGTATACACATGTTTCAAACATGTTGCTTGCACATTTTGAACATGTTTTGAACATGGCATAGACATCTGGAAATTATGTGACAACATGCCTCCTCTCCACTGATCGTCTTCCAAAACACTGGGGCAATAGGTGGAGCTCACTGTGGTGCCACGAAGCGAGCGCGAGGTGTGCGCCGAAACTTTGTTGTGCGGAGGAGCGGGGACCCGCATGCGAGTCGAGCCACTGGGACATGATGTAAAGCTCCTTGTGTGGCCACGGAGCGCGCGAGGGGTGCGCCGAAGTGGTCGACCTTCGCCCGAGCACGCACGCGACAACGCTCCCGAACGACGCTGCGCCGGGAGAGCCAGCCGATCGTCTGGCGCAGCCTGCAGGCAGAGTCAACCACGCCAGAACGCCGAGTGTTGGCGCCAGCACCCCTTCTCGGGAGCGGCAAAGAGGGGGGCGTCCAAGAGGGGGGGGTGCAAATCATGACCGGCGGCATGTGCGCGGCCCAGCGGGGGGGCCTGGGACGTCATGAAACAGGAAGAGGCGCCCTGAGATCTGGGGAAATATCATGGCCCGCGCCATGATATCCCCCCCCGTAGTCATCACCCCCTCTTTTCCGCCCCCGATCCTTCCGCACCCGACCGGGTCATTCCCTCCGACGGCCGGGCTGCAAATCACGGCGGCATGCCCAGGCTGTGGCACGGGGCTGTGACGACGCCTCCCCGAGTCGGCAAGCGCCGAGGTCTGCCCCAGGGCTGCACCTGCACGGTGGTTCTCGCTTCCGTTGGGTTTTCGTTGTCCCTCGTTTTGGGACGCCCGAAATGGGCACCGAAAAAATGGGTACAATGCCCAACAGCAACTGTTGTCCCAAACCGACAGCGGCCGCTGTTGGGCAGGCGGCCTTCTGTCTCGAATGGACACAGGCCGCGGCGGCGTGGACAGCGGATCTTGTTCAAAATGAACAGGAACTGCTGTTGGGCATAGTACCCATTCTTTCAGTACCCATTTCGGGCGTCCAGATCGTTGTGTCTTCAGTCCGCCTTTGACGCAGAACGACATCGAAACGAAAACGGCCCACGAAATCACCAAAAAAACCGTGTAGGTGTATGTCGGGCGTGTCCCCCTACAGGGGGATTCTCGACGAATAATAAAAAATGCCCCCAAAATACCCCCCAAAGGCCTACAAATACTCAAAACATGGTCCCCCGACTATTTCTGGACCACTTTCTTAACTATTTTGGAATATTTTTTGTTGTTCGTCGAAAATCCCCTGCAGGGGGACAGGCCCGACTTTTAAGTGCAGGTCCAGCCCTGGCCTGCCCCTGCCCGCCCCGCTCGTCCTGCCGCCCCCCACGAACGGGGGGAGGGGGGCCGTCGGCCGAGGCAAGGCGCCCGAGGCCGCGCACGGCAGCAGCGGCACGGGACTGCGGAGGGAGGGGGGACGCAGGAGGAGGATGTGAGCAGCAGCGGCAGCGGGCTGCAGGAGGAGCAGCCAGCAGGAAGGAGGAGAGACGGCGAGGAGTGGAACGAAGAGGAGGGAGGAGGAGGAGGAGGCGGAGGAGGAGGAGGAGAGGAGAGGGAGGAGGGAGGAGGAGGAGGAGGAGGAGGAGGCGGAGGAGGAGGAGGAGGAGGAGGAGGAGGAGGAGGAGGAGGAGGGCAGGAGGAGGGACGAGGAGGAGGAGGAGGAGGAGGAGGAGGAGGAGGAGGAGGACGACACGACGACGACGACGAGGACAGGAGCGAGGAGACGCGGCGGGGGGGGGGAGCGAGGGGAGGGGAGGCACACAGGGTCCCCAGGGGCTTCTGGAGGCGGAGGACTTCGACCCTCGCCAATCCAGCTCCTTCTTGGAGGGCCATCCTCGATCTTCGACCCTCTGACGCGAGCAATACTCAGGTCCATATCCAGCGCGTCTTGGACCTTCGGGAGAGGGGTGCCGCAGGGCCGAGGCGCACTGGATTTGGACAAACATCTAGCCTTTCTGGGCCAGACTTTTATCCATATCCAGTGCGCCTCCAGTTTCTGGGGAAGAGAGTCCAAAACTCCAACACGCACTGGATGTGGATATAACTCTTGCCCGCATCTGATACTCAGGTCCATATCCAGCGCGTCTTGGACCTTCGGGAGAGGGGTGCCGCAGGGCCGAGGCGCACTGGATTTGGACAAACATCTAGCCTTTCTGGGCCAGACTTTTATCCATATCCAGTGCGCCTCCAGTTTCTGGGGAAGAGAGTCCAAAACTCCAACACGCACTGGATGTGGATATAACTCTTGCCCGCATCTGATCCTCGACCACTGTCCTCATTGTTCGATCCTCGATCCTCGATGTTCGATCCTCGACCAGCCTCAACGAGGGAGGCGGGAACCTCCTGTCTTGGACGCCGGTGGGGTTGGGGTCGCAGAGGGGTCGGGGAGCGAAACTCGGACAGTGCTGGGAAGCCCTGAGCACCAGCAGTCTCCTTGCTCCTCCTCGGAGGACCCAGATAATCTACGACGCGATCCGCCGTCGAGCCCCCTGGCGCGTTGAGGCGCCCTAAGATGCCAGGTGCTGATCTGTAGGGCTTCTGTCTTCTAACAAAGGGCCCTGGCACCGGGGTGCTGCGTGCATCCCACCCCCCCTCAAAAAGCCACGATCTCTTGTAAGAAGACGATGGATCCGCGCTCCCGAGGCTACGATCCCTTGTTACGAGCGGTGGATCTGCATCCCGAGCTTCCAAGACGGCCCCATGCAGACAACCAGTGACACCAAGATAGCCCAAAATGCCTCCAAGACGGTCCCAAGACGGCCGAATACTGCCGCATCACGGAACGAGATGCCTCCAAGATGGCCCACAAGGTCCAGTAAGGACCTCCAACAGGACCCGAAGAAGCCAAACACAAACTGATGTCTCCTAGCTTGTTGAAGGAGTTTCGCAGTCTTGCCTTTTGGGGCGTCCGTCAGCTCAAGACGGCACAAGACGCCCCCAAGAGGGCTGCAAGCTGGCCCAAGAGGACCCAACGATGACCCAAGAGGCATCCAAGACGGCTCCAAGACGGACAACGAGGGCCTCCCGCAGGACACAAAACGGCGTTGGAAGGACCTCCGACGGCCCAAGACGGCGCCAAGGCGGCCTCCAAACTCCCATAATACTGCCAGTAGGGCCCCAACACGGCCCAAGAGAGCCCCAAGACGGCGTAAGAGGGCCCCAAGACTGCCAAAGATGGCCCCAGGGGACGCTAAAGACTGCCTCACAGGAGTCCAAAACAGCCCCAAGACGGTCCAACCGGGTTCCATGAAAGTCCATCAAATAGTGAATACTGAATGTGTCACGTGTGACAGCCTTCCTCTTCCTCCTCGTCCTGATGCGCCTCCTCCTCCTCCTCCGTCTCCTCCTCCTTCTCCCATTACTCGTCATCATCATCGTCATCGCCACCACCATCATCATCACAATCATCATCACCACCACCACCACCACCATCATCATCATCATCATCATCATCATCATCATCATCATCATCATCATCATCATCATCATCACCATCATCATGATGATCAGCATCACCATCATCATCACCACCGCACCATCATCGGCTTCATCATCCTCCTCCTCATCATCGTCACCGTCACAATCACCATCAACACCATCATAATAATCACCATCGCCATCAGCATCATCATCATCACCATAACCAGTATCATCGTCATCGTCATCACCATCGTCATCGTCATCATCATCAGCATCATCATCATCATCGTCGTCATCGTCATCATCATCATCGTCGTCGCCATTGTCTCCGTCATTATCGACATCGTCATCGTCGTCATCATCATTGTCATTGCCATCATCCTCATCATCGTCGTCATTATCATTGTTATCAACCCCATCGTCCCCATCGTTGTCACAATCCTCACCATCCTCACAACATCTCCCCCAAGCCTGAAGCACGAGGTGCCAAACGTGTCGACCCCCCGTACCCCTTCGGACAGTCACCACTCAAAATTATGGACTGGCACGGTGGCGGGACTCGTCGCAAATAACTGGATATGTCACTCGGGGATGGAGAGCACCCCCTTTAGTAGAACGTGGCTTAGTGAAAACGACCTCGGGCCGAAACCTGGCGGGCGCAAGCCAAAAAAAATGCCGGCCGCGGCGCCCTCTCGAGAACCGAAAACGGACAATTCACGAATCGACGTGTCAGGGTGGAGTTTCTGTCCACCCCCGACTCACAACGTGGACCCTTGGAGGTCCGGAGCTTTCCCTGGTACGGGCTGCCCTTCCCGAAACATCCGCGACAGAACACCCGGCGTTGACTCAGCACGGGCGAGGCTCGGCGCGCGAGACCACACCAGAGGTATTGTTCGTCGTGTACAGTAGGTGCCCGACCACAAGAAACCCTCAACAACAGAAACCAACCCTGAGACCCCAGGACGTCCATGGATCTTGGGCGTGGGGGCGACATCGCAACCCAAGAAACCCAGGGGCACCCTGGAGGCAAGCAGGGTGTTTCTTGGCATGGGCCCCACTGTAACCTGGGAGTGCTGCCGAATGGATCCCTTCAGACATCGAGGTTGTCTTCGGCCCGTTGCTGTGCCCGGTCGCTGCAAGGGTCTCAAAAGCTTCTGCGGTCCTGAGGCCCTGTGAGTGGAGGCCCCTCCAGTGGGGTCTAAGGAGATGGGACGGAGGATCGCGACGCATCGCCAATGCGTCGCCGATGCATCGCCGATGCATCGGCGATGAGGCGCGACGCACCGACCCCGTACACGTCGGTCGGAAAAACAAGGTTTAAGTCGGGTCTGTCCCCCTACTGGGGGATTTTGGATGAAAAATGCAAGTACGCAGAAATGGCTCAAAAGATGCCCAAACATATTTGTTAAAAAATAGTCCCCAGGCTATTTGTTGACTATTTGGGAATATTCCCCCTGTAGAGGGACATGCCCGACTTAAAACAAGGTCAAAACATGACGCGGGACCCCCTCTCTGGCGCACAGAGCGCGCCAGCCAGGGGCGGCGCCTGACGCCGGAGGCGCCGCCGGGGGGCTCGGCGCAGATCCGAAAAATCCGCGCGGAACGACAAACTTTTATGGTTATGGCGCCTTCTCTAAAGGGGCCCTGGGACACACAAATAAATAGACACAAGTAACAAGAGTCCCGATATGTTCCCATATTTTCTGGGTGTTTGTCTTCCCCCCCACTTCCAATTTTTTCCTATATTTTCTGGGGAATCGACGATTCATTGTGCCTGTGTGTGTTTTCCCCTCCTGATTTCCTTCTTCGAATGAAGTCGGAATGTGGATCACATGGATGGGGTTCAAGCCCTCCCAAAGAACAGCAACAAACAGCAAAAGCATATCGACTCTTGAGGTTGGAAGGCGCTTGACGTAGATTGGGATGTGGGAATCCAGAGATACCTAGTTGCAACGACGGGCGTGTATACTTGGACCGCATTTGCATTGGAAAGGCCTGGAGTGAGGGCCCCTAGAAACCGAGAGCAGCGAACGCCGTCTGCCGCGCCTGGAGGCGACCAGGGGGTAACCATGAGCTGGTCTGGGCCTCGAGAGAATCGGTCGAGAATGGAGGAATGAGGGCAAGTCCGCTCAAAAATCGGCCGCCAGACCCCTCCCAGGATCCCGGTGGTGTACTTTCTTGTTTAACGACGACATGGGAGCGAATAAAGCCGCTGAACGTTCCAGGTACATAGGCTGCGATGGATGCGCGTGGAGGTCTGCAGGGTCTGGGGGGAGCGTCAGGAGGAGGAGGAAAAGGAGGAGGAGGAGGACGATGGGGACGAGGGGCAGGAGGAGGAGGAGGAGGAGGACGAGGGGGACGATGGGGACGAGGGAGACGAGGGGGAGGTGGAGGGGGAGGAGGAGGAGGAGGAGGAGGAGGAGGAGGAGGATGCACGAGCCTCAGGCGGCGCGTGTGACCCGCCGCCCGCGCTCGCCGCGCGCCCCACGCGCGACGGGCTCGCGCTCTCAGCGAGCGCCCGCACGCCACGGCCCCTCGGGCTCGGCGTGCCGCCAGCGCGACGGCCTCACGGGCCACACAGGCCGTCGGCCCGCCGCGCCAGGAGGAGGGGAAGCTGGCCGTCACCCTTCACTCCTGAGCGGGTTGATGGCCACCGCGACCTTGCCCGAGATCGCTGGGGCGAGCCGCCTCTCCAGGCGCGCCACGGCCAGCAGCCCCTTGGCCGACGCGCGGCCGCACGGCGGCGCGAAGCTGGAGGCCCTGGCCGCCCCCACGGCTCCGCAGGCGGCGCACGCGACCAGCGGCATGTCGCGGCGCAGCTCGACGTCACGCTCGGGCTCGATGCGCACGAGCACGTGCGTGCTGAGCCCCCTGGCGGCCAGCTCGGCGTTGTGCTGGAGCGCCGCTGGCACGATGGTGCCTGGGCACTCGCCTGAGCGCTCCACCCAGCGGCAGCGGCTGCACCACCGCTTGCCAGGCTCCCCGCGCCAGGCACAGGAGAGCCTGGCGGCCGGCTGCGCCAGCAGCGCCTTCGGCGCGGGGCGCTGCGGCTTCGCCACGCGGTGGGTGGTGTCCCTGCCGTCCAGCGCGCCGCCCACCGCCGAGACCCAGAGCGCGACGCCCTCGACCAGCTTGTCGGCCATGACGAGCCTCCTGCGGTCCTGCTGGCGGATCCGTCCTGCCGCCGCCGCCGACTTGGCGGCCTTGTCCGCCATGCCGTTGCCCAGCCAGTCGCGGTGCGAGATCTTCCCGTGGGCGACCATCTCCCTCTGCGTCTGGTGGGCGGGGACCTTCCTGACCTTCAGCCCGCCGTCGCCCAGGCCGCCGAAGTCCTCCAGCTTGGCCCAAACCTCCCTCCAGAGGTGGGCCCACGCCGCGCCGTGCGCGGTGGTGCGCCTCGGGCCCAGCTCCAGCAGGCCGCGGTGCACGAAGCCGCTGTCCACGACGACGGTGACGGGCGGCACCGCGAACCTGAGGACCATCAGGAGCGCCATGAGCTCACCGCCGTTGATGTCGACGTGGGGCTCGCACAGCATCCCCGACGCCCCGCACAGGAAGGCGTCGGCGTCGGCCTCGAGCGCGATGACGGCCCAGGCGACGCTCGCGTACTGCTCGAAGTCGCCCTCGTACTGCGAGCCGTCCAGGTAGAGCTCGCCAGAGGGGAAGAAGCCGTCGCTCTCGCCCAGCCAGCAGACGTGCGGCGACGGGGCTGGCTTGACGATGCCAGTCGGCGCCGCCCACAGCACACGCTCCAGCAGGCAGCGCACTTCGGGCAAGTCCGACCTCGCCGCCAGCTCGCGCATCTTGTCGGGCAGCTTCAGCTCTGGCGGCCAACCTGCGCAACTGCCACACTGCCTGTGGAGCAGGGTGCCGACCTCGCCGCACAGCAAGCACGAGTCGTCCGAGGCCATGCCCTTCTCGTACTTGCGGCTCTGGCACCACTGGCCGTCGGTGACAACGGATGCTAGATACCCTCGCTCTTTCAGCGTGAGCTTGATGGATGACTGCTTCGCTGGCCGCTGCCCAGCGGGTCCTGACCTCTCGAGCACAGCAGAAACAGGCGACGTAGACCCCTGGCCAGCGGGTCCTGACCTCTCGAGCTCAGCATGTGGCGACGCGACCGCTGGCCAGGGGGTTCTGACTCCGAGCTCAGCAAAGCTTGGCAACGACGACCGCTGGACAGCGGGTCCTGACGCCAACTCTGGGCAGACCGCCATCGCCAACGGGGGGGCTGAGGCAGCGTCGGCGACACCAGCTGAGGCCACAGCGGCGCGCCTGGCAGGCGTCTCGTCGAACTGCTCCTCCGCGCTGATCATGGACTGCGCGTGCCGCGCCGCCTGCACGTCCCACTCGTCAGGGTCCTGCACTGCCAGCCGCATCATGTTGGCGTGGTAGCGGGCTCTGATGCGCTTCCTGGCCGACCAAGCCGACTCGCAGAGGTCCTGGGCCATCTTCAGCCTGGCCACGCCGAGGTTGTCGATGTCGAGGGAGCGCGCCGTCTCGGTGACTAGCGGCAGCCACGTGCCGTGCGCCAGCAGGTCGGCCACGTAGGAGACGCAGAGCCTTAGCCAGTGGGCCTTGTTACCATCCTCGTCAAGCGTGGCAATGTCCTGGATCCAGAAGGTGGTGTAGGCCCTCAGCCGCTTCTCCAGCACCATGCGCGCGTGCACAGCCGCCCTCCTCACAGGATCTTGATCCTTGGCCTCCATGACAGCCAGCTGCCGACCGAAGACGCCCTTGCGGCTGACGGCACCCGAGGAGGTCATCGTGATCAAGGGCTCGATGACCCCCCCGCTCGCGAGGTGCTCCAGGCCAGGCCCTTTGCTAACCTCACGCCATTGCCACGCTTGAACTGCTCGCAGGAGAATGCGCTTGACCGACCACGGCCCCAGCTCGAAGACATGAATGTCGTAGCCCTCATGCGTGCGCCACAAGGTAGGGCTCAGCACCTGCCAGCCAACTCTCTCGAGCGTGAGCCTCACCGCGCTGAAGGGGCCCTTGACCTGGCTCCAGCTCGCCGCCTGGCAGCAAGTGAGGCCGTAGGCGATGATATGCTGCGGGATCCAGCACTCCCACGCCGCGCGCAGCATCATCAGCACTGGGAGCAGCGTGGCCCTGATCATCGGGTCCAGCATGGGCGTCAGCATAAGCGTCAGCGTGCGCGAGCGACCGTCAACGCTGGGGGCCACTGCCTTGAAGGTCGCCGTGCGCAGCGTGTCCAGCTCCATGGTGGCGCAGCCCGTGACCGCGACGCCGTAGGTCACGCTGGGCTCGATCCCAGCACGGGCCACTTTGCGCACGGCCTTCTTGCGCCCAGCCCCAGTCTTCAGGATGGCCACGCGGCGCTGGCGTAGCCCTGCTTGAACCAGCTTCTCCTGCCGCACCTTGCGCACGATGCGCCTGCCGCAGGCGAAGTCGATGCCCAGGTTGCGCTCGCCCTTGACGGAGAGCACGCCGAGGGGACGGCGTAGCCGAGCGGCCAGGGCGTGCCGGCCTGCTGGGAGGTTGGAGAGCGCCCTCGACTTCTTGACCGCCACGTTGAGGTCGACGTCCAGCAGCAGCATCTTGAGCTCGAATGCTGCTTCTGCCACCTCCTTAGTCACACGCACGAGCCCGCCAACTCGGTGCAGCATGAGGTCGTCCACGACGACGGCCAGAGACACTGTCGGGTGATGTAATACCAGGCGATCCAGCGGCCCGATCAGAATAAGCTTCAGCAGCGCCGTCGCGAAGCCATCACCTGGGAGGATCGACTGCCTGGCCTCGATCACGCTCGAGGCCGCGTTGCCCATGCAGAGGACCCGAGGCGCGCAGTAGAGCTCCAGCGTCAGCTTGAGCTGCCAGAGGGGAAACCCCGTGGCGACGGCGGCGTCCAGCAGCCAGTGGTGGCGCACCTGCTCGAACGCCTTGAGCAGGTCGAGCAGCACCGCCACGGCCACCCACGACTCGGCGTCCCCGCAGTCGGCACCGCGCTGCGTGGCCCACTCGCCGATCGCGGCCTGGTGCCACACCGCACGCTCGCAGCTGCGGCCAGCAGCTGCCCACCAGTAGGGGCGGTCGTTGTCTTGCTCCCACTTGCGCGCGACGCCTCGGCGCAGCCGCGCCTGCACCCTCGCCAGCACCATGATGACGGCGATGGGCCTGACGCCGCCGAGCCGCTTCTGGATGAAGCCGATCTTGGTTGTCATGAGCGGCCAGGCTGCTTCGCGCTCGACGGCCACTAGGATGTCGATCAGCACCTCCAGCGCTTCGTCGCACAGCTCGTCTAGCTGCCGCGGCCGAACGGAGCAGAAGGACATGCCCGTGCTGCCCTTGAACGAGCGCAGCACCTTGCGGAGCTCGGGGACCGTGGGCCTGGGCGGCCTCTCGCCGAGGTCGGCTGGCCACTGCAGCCGCACTTGCTCACAGGTAGTCCTCCACCAGCGGCTCCACTCGACCTCCAGCGCCGTGACCTGCTGCCCCAGGTCCATGGGCTCGAAAAGCTGCTGGTGGTCGTCGGCGTCCTGGCCGCCCACGGCGTCGCCGTACGGGCTGGAGTCGAACCCGACGGGCAGGCGGGACACCGCATGTAGACCACCTCCACCGCCTTCGGCCTGCTTCTCGACCCAGTGCTGGAACTGGACGGTGCGCTGGGCCATGTCCTTCTCAGCCATGTCGAGCGCCGCTGCTTGCGCCCCAGCGTGCAGCTGCAGCAGCTCAGCGGGGGTCAGCGCCGCCAAGCGCAAGTTGCTAAGCAGCGACCACCATGCTACAGCTAGGGGCAACACCTGAGGGCAGGACAGAACCTCGCCAGCATCAGGTGCCGCCTTCACTGTGGCTGGGGCTCTGTCTAGCAGCCTACGCGCACCTCGAAGAGCGTCGAGACGCGCGTTGGGCTGCTCCACGTCGGCGATGTCCCGCAGCAGGCTGGCAGCACGGTGCATCCATGTCGCCTCAGCCGAGACCCGCGGCCAGCGCGCGCCACTCACGGGCAGCCGCCGAAGCCAACGTGGCTCCACGGGGCGAGCTCGCCCCTTGTGCTTGAACCTGTCCTCCTCGACCTGGTAGATGTCGATCCACTCGTCCTCGGCTGCGTCGAGGAACCTCTGCCATGCGGCGGTGAGGTTACCCTTGACGTCGGTGCTACCCTTGACCTGATCCCGCACACACTCCTCCAAGTGGCACGATCTTCCCTCACTCACGGGCCCCGCAACGGGCGGCGGTGAGGTCCCACGGGAAACGTCCAGGCACTCCGACTCCTGCGCGCCTGCCAGCACGCTCTGCAGCTCGTGGCCGATCTCGGCCCAGCGGTCGCCGTGTGCGACGCGAGCACATCCAGCAGGCCGCTGGACAGGGAAGGGCTTGGGCACTGGCACGACCCGAACCCACGGCCGTTGGCGACGCGCCTCCAGCTCCAGGATGACTGGCTTGTGCGGGTAGACGGGCGACCCGCTGACCACGCTGATGCTGGTCACCTTGAGCCCACGCGAGACGATGAACATATCGATCGTCCGCTTCGACTGCGCGCAGGTGGGCTCCAGCGCGTCGACGACGACCGCGTCGAAGAGCCGCAGCACGCCTGACTTGGCCAGCTCCTGCTTGGTACAGTTGAAGTCGCCCCCGACCACGTATGGGCGACCGTACTCGCGCAGCCTGCAGGCCAGGTCGCGCAGCATCTGGGCGTTGAACTCGTTAACGCCGACGCCTGACTGCAGGTAGATGTTGGCCATCACGATGCCGCCCCGCAGCAGCCCCGAGTGATGGAGTACTGGCACGCGCCCTTCTTGAAGCACAGAAGGCCGCGACCCCAGCATGGTGGCAAGGCCATGCTCGCTGCGCACACAAGTGAGCAGCCCCCCAGTTGCCAGCCCTCCGGCCAGCGATTGCACCGCGGCAGCACCACATGCTCGAAGCCCTCGACGGCGAAGCTCCCCTTCAGCGTCCGCCGTGCGCGCCTCTCCCAGCCGCGTCTCTTGGAACAAAATTGCGTCGCAGCTCGTCAGCTCCTCGACCAGGCACTTGTCGATGTTCGAATACGCATTCATATTCAACGTGACGACACGCCAGGAGCTGCTGCGGCTAAAGCTTCCGCCGCTTGGCCTCCATCGCGGCGACGTGCTGTTGCTGCAGGTGGGTCTGCAACTCCTCGAGGAACTTCCGCTTCTCCGCGTCCGTGCCGATGAAGTCCTCCGCCGCGGCCTTGAAGGTGTCGCCCGTCGCGAAAGCCAGGGGGTCGCTCTCCAGGTCCATGTCCTCGGACTTGCCCACGGGCTTCTCGGCGGCATCGTCGCCTGCCCCAGCGGCGGCGGCAGCGCGGCCTGCAGGTGCAGCTCCTCCACCGCATTCTCCAGCAGCGACTGGTTCAGGTGGCGCGGCAAGCGCGGACACACCTGCCAGCAGCGCTTGGAGAGGTCCCAGCAAGGACTCTGGAAGTTGGACGCCCTGGCTCTCCGAAGAGGTTCCCACGAGCGTCCTGAGCTTCTCCACGTTGCCGAGGATGCCGCTGAGATCTGCTCCTCCAGCAGCTGGCTTGGGCTCGGCGCCGTTGGCGAGCGCGGCCTTCGCCTTGGAGACGGCCTCGTCCAGCTCGAGCTGCAGCTGCGCGACCTTCTCCTTCTGCTGGAACGCTGCCTGCAGCGCCTCCGTAACCATCTTCTGCTTCTTGTTGTAGTCCGCCTTGGCCTGCTGGAGCCGCTTGCAGGCCTCGTCGGCTGCGACCTGCGCAGACTTGACGGACTTGACGTCAGACAGCACGCCCAGCTGCTGCTGCAGCAAGAAGCGCGACTGTCGCAGGCTGTGCTTGTCGCTGGCGGCCAGCGTGACGGACAGCAGCTCGAAGTCGTCGTCACTGAGGGCCATGAAGCGGTCGCGGGCCTCGGGCGAGAGCTTGGGCGGTTGCGCCCCCGAGCCCCCGCCACCTCCACGCTTCGGGCTGGCCATCGTATGCCAAGGGCGGGAGTCTGCACCACCGTCCGCCCACGCCCCACGCGCTGGAGGAGGGCCAGAACGAGGAGCAGGTACACGATTGGTCGGCCTGCAGCCCGTGCACCCCGCTTGCCGACACTTCGCGCGCCAGCCCAGGTTCTTGTAGTGGCAGCGGTTGCAACGCCAACTCGTCCCCTGAGCTGCGTCACGCGCTGCACCAGCGCCAGTTCCAGCCATGGCTCTGCAGCTGGATGCGTTCGAGCCGACAGGAACGGGAAAGGCCTCCGTTTACCCACCGACCCGAGCGCGAGGAGGGTGGCCAGGAGACGATGCCAGGCTTCAAGAAGCCTTGCCTGCCGCGGACTAGCGGTATCCGCTTGGTTCCCAGAGGAACCCTGCATCTTGAGCCAAAATGGCTACGGAGAGGAGGAGGAGGAGGAGGAGGAGGAGGAGGAGGAGGAGGAGGAGGACGAGGGGGACGGGGGGAGAGGGGAGGTGGAGGGGGAGGAGGAGTGGAGGGGGGGGGGGAGGAGGAGGAGGAGGAGGAGGAGGAGGAGGAGGAGGAGGAGGAGGAGGAGGAGGAGGAGGAGGAGGAGGAGGAGGAGGAGCACGAGGAGCAGCCTCGCATCTCGCGAGGCCGAGGCGCGGCGCCTGAGGGCGCGTCGTCGTGGGGCGCGGGGTAGCCTCTTCCGCCTGCGCGGCACCCGGGGGCGAAGAAAGCTCCCGCGGCAACTCGTGGGAGCCTCCCACGGCATCTCGCCGGCCCTGTCGGATCGATGCGGGTCGCCGCTCATGCGGCCCACGCCGATGCTACATCGATGCGCATCGGCGCTCTTCGATGCGAACTCGGCGCTCTCGCAGCGATGACCAAACGCTGCCGCACGCCAACGCACTCCCAAGAAGGTCACATCGGGGACATGCAAGGCTCCCACGACTTGCTGCCGAAGGAGGGGGGCGATGCTGGGGCGAGGAAGCCTGAGATCCAAGCGTTACAAGTTTTCCACGCCGAGCATCTTCGCCTTCTTTCGGCCCAGGGGCGATCACAGCTCGATCCGGCACACCAGATGCCGCAGAGACATTTGGTCTGTGGCGCTGGTCGCGATTTCTCGCGATGCTTCAACCTGTTTGCGGCGTCGGACCTCAGGGAGGATGGGGGACCAAGGCAGCGCAAGGAGAATCGGGGACGGAGGGAGGGAGGCGGGGAGGGAGGGCGGCGAGGGGGCTAGAAGGAGGAGGAGGAGGAGGAGGAGGAGCAGAAGGAGGAGAAAAAGAGAAGGAGGAGCAGGAGGAGGAGGAGGAGGAGGAGGTCGAGGAAGACCGCCTGGATTTGAAAACCATACCAACGGAGATCTGTAAACCTGGACCTGCTAGGAAATGCATGACCAACGAAGACGGGCAGCTCTGCTCGGAAGCGCGGCGGGCTGGCAGACGCGCGCGCGAGCTGCAGCGGGGGCTGCCCGCCTCGATGCTGAGCGTGTCGCTGCTGGTGCATCGCTCTCGCGAAGTCCTTAGAAGCACCCTTTTAACCCAGGCCGATGCTCTGGCCAGAGGGGGAGAGGAGGCGGGAGAGGATTGCTTGACATTCGCACTCCAGGTGCCTGCATGATGACCCACCTGCACATCCGCCCCAGCGACCGACCACTGGCACGCAAGTGGCAAACAGCGGCCGAAACGAACAGCAGTGCGCACAACCGAACAGTCGACCAGCATCCCAGCGAGCGGACCAGCTGAGGAAGCACGCGCGTACACGGAGCCGCACTGTGCATTACACCGATGGCATTGCAGGCTGAGGCAAAAGAGGCGAGGGTGTGGCTGGGCACCTGAGGTGAGCCCAGCCCCAGAGACCCAAGCCAAGGTGGCCCCTCACTGGAACGCACGGCCCAATGGGGCCGTGGTGCACCAGGACGGGGGCCAGGTGAAGTGAGAAGCAAAAGTAGCGAGCGAGGGGCAATGCAACCCACGAGATGAATTCTGTGGCGTTCCAAAAGATGGAGCCGTTACGCAACTTACTCGGAGTCGCCTGAGTCCGTCAGCCCCGCCGAAACTCTCAAATCTCTCGAGGCTTGCCGCGGCTTGTCGGGGGCTTGGCGCGGCTCCCCGCTTGAGGTCCAAGAGGTTCCCAAACCAATCCGTGAGGGCCCCGAGTCGCCGAACAACCGCTCCAAGAGGCCTCCACGACGCCCCAAGAGGCTTCAGGAGGCTCCCCACAAGAGGACCCCGAGAGAGGCCAAAATCATTGTATGTCAATAAGTGTTTGAAGGATCTTGGCGCTCTCGCCTTTTCGGCTTCCCGACGCCCCAAAACGAGCCACGAGGCCTCCAAGATCGCCCCAAGACGGCCCCAGAGGCCCTCAAGAGGGCCCCAAGACGGCCCAAGAGGCGCCCAAGACGGCCCGAGAGGGTCCAAAGAAGGCCTCAAGAGGGGGCCCAGATGGGGAACCTACAAGGACATTTCGAGCATTCGGCCCCGGGGGCTCCCCTGGAGGCCCCAAAAGGCTCCCAAAAGGCCCCCAAGTGGCCCCAAGCGGCCCCCAAGTGGCCCCAAGAGGCCCCCAAAAGGCCCCCAAAATGCTCCCACGAGGCCCCAGAACTGCTCCCAACAGGCCCGCGAGAGCGCTCCGAAGAGACCACAAGCGGCACCCCTGAGAACTCTGACCCGCAACCCAGGCACGACGGTGGCGGGATGGGCCGGTAGTCCGACTGACTCCCGCTGTCCTCATATGTTTACAACGTTGATGCTTCCAGCTGGATGCGATTCCCCCCATCACCCTATCTGATACTGCGCGTGTCGGCAACGACTTGCGTGCCAGCTCTGCTATATGAATCCTCTGAGCCCGTGCCGTCTCCCTCAATCTCCGCTGCCAAGTCTTCCTGCTGTGCCATAGTCAGTGCATTGCCCTCTATTGCATGTTGATTCGCTGCTGCCTGTCCGCCGTTGGTGGCGACACCTTCGCTGCTGATACTCTGGTCTACCAGCCCTCGAATCCCACCAGCCCTGTGGGCGTTGGTTTAACGAACTTTGTCTCCTCTCTGCCAACACCCCTTCTTTCCCTGCTCGGGGGAGGGGGTTATCCTTCCGCCAAACCCCTCCCCTGGGCCTGGGGGGGGGCAGAAGGGTTACAATGTCCAAGATGGTCCAAGATGGCTCCAATAGGGTCTCACAGAGCCTACGATGGCCTCCAAGATGGCTTAAGATATCCGCCTACAAACATCCAAGAGGCCCCAAGACGTTCTCAAGACGGTCTCAAGTACCCTCCGAGCCCTCCACGGACCCCCCCAAGAAGCCAAAATGGCTCGAGCACCAAGGGCAATCCATGGGTCTTGTCTTTTCGTGTTTGTTTTCCTTCCGATGGGTTCTTGAGGTCTTACGATGGCCCCAAGGCGGCCCAAGAAAGCCC
>CAUYUJ010017867.1:181368-208868 GCA_963575745.1 Prorocentrum cordatum
GATGCCCCCCACGCTTATTCAGAAACTCGGGGTAAACAAGACGGTGAAACATCATGTTGACAAGCGTGAACCCCAAACAGTAAGATATTGCACTGCGGGCGTGAAATTGTCAGCCATATGATGTAATCTATGTGGTGCAAGCTATGTGGTGCGCGCAACATGGTGCAAGCGGTGTGGTGCAAACTATGTGTTGTGCGCTATGTGGTGACGTGGCATCGAGGCGGTAACGGGCGGAAAGAAACAACAACGCGCGGCAACAAGGCGAATCTTCCGCTGACCCCCAAGCGGCAACGAAGCTGCATCGGGCGGCAACGTGGGTTCGCCCGGCGGACCCCCCGAAGCGGCAACGAGGCGACAACGGGCGGCAACGTGGCGACTGCTCGGCGGACCCCCCAAGCGGCACGACAACGCGAGGCAACGTGACTGATCCTCGGCGGACCCCCCAAGCTGCAACGAGGCGGCAACGGGCGGCACGTGACGAGTCCTGTCGGCAACGAGGAGGCAACGGGCGGCAGCGTGCTGCAGCGGGCGGCAACGCGGCGACTCCTCGGCGGACGCCCCGAGCAGCAGCGGGGCGGCAACGAGGCGGCAACGCGGCGAATCCTCGGCGGACCCCACGAGCGGCAGCGAGGCGGCAGCGGGGCGGCAGCGGGCGGCAGCGTGGCGGATCCTCGGCGGGTCCCCGAAGTGGCAACGAGGCAGAAACGGGTCAGCAACGGACGGCAACGTTGCGAATAATCGGCGGACCCATCCAGCCTCTGAGACTCACATAGAAAAGAAAGCCAGTAAGAACTTTTTTGATTCGGCGTTTCGGCATTGGGCGGAAGGTGGGGGTAAGGAGGGGGGGGGTCTGGCCCTGGACCTCTGCTTAGTGCGACTGTTTGGGACCGTGCGTCCCATGGCGGAGGCTCCACCTGCTCGAAACAGGCGCCACACAACAGCCAAGATCTACTCGAAGTGGGGGGGGCGGAGGGGGGGTGCGAGGGCCGCGCCGATCGGCAAAGCAATGAATAACGACAACGCCCACCAAGTGAAAGCTGTTTGGGGGCGAGGCGGACAATCATACTGGCAATGCGAACATGAAACGTTCGCGGAACTGCTGCGGGGCCGCGCGGACGGCTTGAACTGGCGCCGGACTCCCCCCCTACGCGGCGAGCGGAGCAGCGCCAGGGGGCAGCGCGGGAGGCGCCGTCAGGAGGTGTCTGGCCCGGCGCAGGTCCACGAAAAGCGCGCGGCCATTCGAACGTTTTTATGCTCACGCCACGACTTGCGCCTCGGAGGAGGGAGGCGGGAGGAGGACGGAGGAGCGGCCGTGGAGGAGAAGGGCTGTGGACCGGGGCCGCCCGGGCGCAGGCTCCCGAGCGGGAGCGAGCAGGGAGGCCGGCCTCCCTTCCCTGACGACAGCGCGCGAGAGGACGCTGCTGGAAAGGAGGCGCGGGGTCCGGGGTGGGCCCGCCCGCTCGGGGATCACTCCACCTTGCTGTCGTCTGCCTGCCGTGGCGAAGGGGGGGGGCGTGGGGAGGAGTGGACAGGAGGGGCCCACGGTGGAACCCTCGCGCGGGTGTGCGCGCGTGTGTGCACGTTTTGCACGCATGCGTGCGCACTTGGCGCACATGTGCGCGTAGGGCGCAGGCAACTGCGTGCAACTGGGTTGGGTGGTGCGCGTGGATGCATACGCTTTCAGGGTGCATGCTGCATGCGTGGTGCGCCTAGCCTCTCCCTGCTGTGTAGCTCACGCGGACACCACTACACGGTCTTGCACTGTCCCTGGCTGCGTGGCAGAAGCGGCGCTCCGCGACATGGACTACTGACTACTAGCCGGCCGCTCTGCGGTTGATCGGGAGTTTCTGTATATAGAAGAAGGTGCGTGCGCTTGTTGGCGAGGGTGATGAGGTTCCTCCTCCTCCTCCTCCTCCTCCTCCTCCTCCTCCTCCATCCTTCTCTTGCCTCCGTCTGTCCTCCTCCACCCCGCAGCTCCATCATCTTCTCCTCCTCCTCCTCCTCCTCCTCCTCCTCCTCCTCCTCCTCCTCCTCCTCCTCCTCCTCCTCATTCCTCCTCTGGGCACCTCCCCCGGGGCGCGGATCCACCGGATCTGTCCGGATCTGTCCGGAAACGGTGCCGGATGCCGCTCTGGGCTCCTCTGGGCACCTCCCCCGGGGCCGGTTTTGTGAGGATGTCTCAAGCGAGGGCGCCGGTTTGGGATTCGTCACCGGATCCAGCGGATCCGGGATCTGTCCGGAAACGGTGCCGGAGGCCGCTCTGGGCTCCTCTGGGCACCTCCCCCGGGGCCGGTTTTGTGAGGATGTCTCAAGCGAGGGCGCCGGTTTGGGATTCGTCACCGGATCCAGCGGATCCAGCGGATCTCTGTCCGGAAACGGTGCCGGAGGCCGCTCTGGGCTCCTCTGGGCACCTCCCCCGGGGCCGGTTTTGTGAGGATGTCTCAAGCGAGGGCGCCGGTTTGGGATTCGTCACCGGATCCAGCGGATCCAGCGGATCCAGCGGATCTGTCCGGAAACGGTGCCGGAGGCCGCTCTGGGCTCCTCTGGGCACCTCCCCCGGGGCCGGTTTTGTGAGGATGTCTCAAGCGAGGGCGCCGGTTTGGGATTCGTCACCGGATCCAGCGGATCCAGCGGATCAAGCGCGAGGGCGCCGGTTTGCGTCGGAGGATCCGGGATCTGTCCGGAAACGGTGCCGGAGGCCGCTCTGGGCTCCTCTGGGCACCTCCCCCGGGGCCGGTTTTGTGAGGATGTCTCAAGCGAGGGCGCCGGTTTGGGATTCGTCACCGGATCCAGCGGATCCAGCGGATCCACCGGATCTGTCCGGAAACGGTGCCGGAGGCCGCTCTGGGCTCCTCTGGGCACCTCCCCCGGGGCCGGTTTTGTGAGGATGTCTCAAGCGAGGGCGCCGGTTTGGGATTCGTCACCGGATCCAGCGGATCCAGCGGATCCTTATGCCGGAAACGGTGCCGGAGGCCAGCGGATCTCTGTCCGGAAACGGTGCCGGAGGCCGCTCTGGGCTCCTCTGGGCACCTCCCCCGGGGCCGGTTTTGTGAGGATGTCTCAAGCGAGGGCGCCGGTTTGGGATTCGTCACCGGATCCAGCGGATCCAGCGGATCCAGCGGATCTGTCCGGAAACGGTGCCGGAGGCCGCTCTGGGCTCCTCTGGGCACCTCCCCCGGGGCCGGTTTTGTGAGGATGTCTCAAGCGAGGGCGCCGGTTTGGGATTCGTCACCGGATCCAGCGGATCCAGCGGATCCACCGGATCTGTCCGGAAACGGTGCCGGAGGCCGCTCTGGGCTCCTCTGGGCACCTCCCCCGGGGCCGGTTTTGTGAGGATGTCTCAAGCGAGGGCGCCGGTTTGGGATTCGTCACCGGATCCAGCGGATCCAGCGGATCCACCGGATCTGTCCGGAAACGGTGCCGGAGGCCGCTCTGGACTCGTGCTCTTCGCGCCGGGGGTGAGGATGACGTGAGTTCCACAGAAACTCCCTCAAATTACCGTTGATGTCTTTCTTTCTGCTGTCGTCGCCGTCCCACGACCCATTCGGGACCCGCTCCACGACCCACTCGCGACCCGCACCGCCCGCGACCCGCTTTCGATCCACCCGCCGCTCATCCCGCGACCCGCCCGCGCCGCTTTGCAAGACCTCGGCACCAGCGTCGGGGCTGACTTTTGCGCTGGGGCTGGGAAAGCACTGCGTGCGCATGCCCCATTCCCCCCTCCTAGGGGGAACAACAAACTACCGATACCGGTGCAGTCGTCGTGCCACCATGCCGTGGAGGCCAGTCCACAAGAACTCTTCCACACGAAACCCAACCCTGAGACCCCAGGACTCGGCGGCGACGATGAGGGCTAATAGCCCAGGGGCGGGCATTACACGTATTCGCCGGGGAGCCTCGCCGAAGACATGGATCGTCGGCGCCCCTGGATACATGTATTGCTCCCCCCGAGCACCTCCAGAGCCACAAAGAGGCTCTCATCGCAGCGTCTTTTGACTGTCCTAACCTGACCCCTCCAAGGGTGCGTTCTGACCAACAATTCGACGCAAATCCAGCTGGGGCGACGAGGGAAAATTAGCGGCATCGGTGCATTGTCCTTAACCCGCCTGTGACCCGCCGATGGCCCGTTACGCTGCATCATCGGGGGGCCTTCTGTGTCCATTCGCGCCGCTGCCTTCCGCGCTGAGCCCGTCGAACGTTCAAACAGCGCTGAACCCGCGTCGAATCGACGTCAAATCTAAGAACCCGGTCGAAACGCGCTGAACCCGCATCGATTCGACGTCGATCTTCACTGGACCGCCCGACGTAAGAAAAAGGTGGCCGTTCACACCGGAGCTTCCGGCCCTCAGCCTTGCCCCTCCTTCCCACGAGAGAGAAGCGACCAGGGGGGCCCAGCACGGACAATCAAACCCGTCCCACATGAGCTCTCGACCCTCGAATGCCTCCCTCATCATTCCGACCATCGCCCCTTCCTCCAGTTGGGGGCAAACAGATACCATACCGCTCTTCCCCCAACCTCTTCAGGAAGGCGCTCTGACCGAAATGTCGGAGATGATAGGAAGCCGTAACGACGAAGTATCTCCAGGACGAGTAGCGGTATCGGCCCCCGTTCCTCCCCTGTTCCTCCCCATCCTCGGACCTCCCTCTTCCCTCCCTCCCCCTCGATCCTCGACCCCTTCGATCTCGGTCCTCGAAGCAGGGCGGGCCTTGGGAGGACTCCTGGCCACCTCGTCGAGCAGAACCGAATGCGCCGCCTGGATGCGCGACTGCAGGTAGGGCGACCCAGCGAACTCCTCCGGGCTCTGCAAGCCCTCGACAGCTCCCTCCTGTCCCTCCTGGCCCCATCCAGCCTCCACCCTCAACGGCCCCCCACCACTTCCTTTGACGTATGGTATTCAATGTACGATACTCCAGATTTCGTAATAAAAGGGAGGGGGTCTGGACCCGCCAAGACAAGCCATTTCAGACCCCCCCCCCGTGGGAGAACCCTCCAAAACGTCGTCCCCAGACCCCCCCCGGCCCTCCAAGATGGCCTGGAAGAGACCCCCCCCGAAATGAGACCCCCTCCCTTTTATTACGAAATCTGGAGTATTTTGTGTTGTTCTCACCTGCTCCCTCCTCCGCCGCCGCCCTGCTCCTGCTCTGCCACACCCTGCTCCTCATCCGTTCTCTGGTGTGCGATATCCTCCTCCGTCCCCCCTTCTAATCCTGATCGCCCATGTCCAGATCATGCCATTCCACCCCGTCCCTCCCCGCCCCTCCATCCAATGCTTGAAACTTTGGCAGCAACCGTTTCCCCCAAATATGCACATGGTTTTGCCTGGCCATAGTAATTCACGTGAAGATCTATGCCGGACTCGCCCTTCACATGGCGTGGTTGCTGTTGTTGATGCTAATAGTGTTGTTGTCGGTGTTGTTGTCGTTGCTGCTGCTGTCGTTTAGGCTATTGATGTTGTCGTCGTTGGTGATGCTGCTCTTGTTGTTGATGATGTTGTTGTGGATGGTGTGGTTGTTGTTGATGATTGTGTTGTTGATGGTGGTGTTGTTGTTGTTGCTGTTGCTGTTGTTGATGCTGTCATTGATCGTGTTGTGATTGGTGTTGTTGTTAGTGGTGTTGCGATGTGTTGGTTTGTGTTGTTGTTGTTGTTGTTGTTGTTGTGCTTGTTGGTGTGGTTGGTGTTGGTGTAAGTTGGTATGTGGTTGTTGCTGTTGCTCTCTTCGTGGTTGCTGTTGTTGGTGTTGTCGTTGGTGTCAGTGTTGTTGTTGCTGCTGCTGTTGTCGTTGTTGTTGTTGCTGCTGTTTTTGCTGTTGTTGTCGATGGTGCTGTTGTTGTTGGGCCAATTGTGCCTCGGGCGTCCTGGCCCTCGGGAAATGGCGACTTTCACGGGGATGGTTCCCCTCTGGAGTGGCCGAAGCCCCCTGCCTGCTTCGTGGGCCAATTTTGGGTCGGGCGCCCTAGGAAAGTGGCGACGCTCACGAGGATGGTTCCTTCCTGGAGGAGCTGGAGCCCTCTGCCGGCTCTGCAAGCCGGTTGTGGTTCGGGCGCCCTGGCCCCTCGGAAAGCTGCGACCCTCAGGAAGATGCTGCCCTCTTCTGGCTTTGTAAGCCAATTTTGTGTCGGGCGCCCTGGCCCTCGGAAAGTGGCGACCCTCACGAGGTTGGTTCCCTTTGGAGGGGCTGAAGCCATCTGCCCGCTCTGCAGGCAAGTTTTGGGCCGGGCGCCCTGGTACTTCGGAAAGTGGCGACCCTCACGAAGATGGTGCCTCTCTGGATGGGCTGAAGCCCTCTGCTGGCTCCACATGGGCCATTTGTGGTTCGGGCGCCCTGGCCATTCGGAAAGTGGCGACTCTGACGAAGATATGCCGCTCTGAAAGGGCTGAAGCCACCTGCCGGCTTCGTAGGCCAATTGTGGTTCGGGAGCCCTTGCCCCTCGGAGAACGAAAGCGATCCTGAGGAAGGTGCTGCCCCCCTGCCCGGAGGAGCAGGAAACTTTTGCCGGCTCCGCAGAGGCCAATTGTGGCTCGGGCGCCCTGGCCCCTCGGAAACTTACGAAACTTGTGCGCCCCTAGATAGGGCGACGCAATCTATACATATCCACTGCTCCCTGGCCAGGCCCATCCTGAACACAGCAGCTGTGTATACGCCACGCCCTCCTGGTTTGGCCAGGAGGGCGTATACACAGCTCCTGGGTTCAGGAAGGGCCTGGCCAGGGAGCAGTGGATATGTATAGACTTCGTCCCCCGACCTAGAGGGGCTGAAGCCCTCTGCCCGCTCCGTGGGCCAGTTGTGGGTCGGGCCCCTTGGCCCCTCGGAAATCGACCCTCGCGAGGATGGTGCCCAGCTGGAGGGGCGTGGAGCCTCTGCAGGTTCTGTGGGCCAGTTGTGCTTCGCGCGTTCATAGTTGGGGTCGACGTTGAAGTAATTTTCTGCGAAAGCGAGATAGTTCTTGATCCCAGTGCCAGCGGTAGCGCTAACACTTGCTGACTGCAAGACGCGCGACTGTGTCTCCCACACAAATCACCGAATCGCATGACCATGTTCCAACACCCCCCTCGGCCAAAAAGGCCGGCGAAAACGACGGGTGAAAAAATACAAAGGGAGCACATTGGAAACGGAAAGCACAAATACAAGTACGCTAAAGCCGATATTCCTTTCTAGTCAGTCTAAGTGTAAACTAAAGCAAGTAAGTGCGCAACTGGCGCAAATAGAAAGCTGCTACTGTTTGGGCGCAATCGTGCAAAGGCCCCCTAACACGCGACACGCCACGCTTGGGTGTCGTAAAGCACAAGGTCCCGCATACTGGTTAACAGCAGATGCCTTGTGTAGACGAGCGCTTGGATCTCAACCGATCCTGAGCTCAAATCTCCGCCAACGCGCCACACGATGCTGACAACTATATGGCTTCGATGATACTCCGTAGCGGGCACCATCTGTCGCCTCCCACAAGCAACTCGTTTGTTGGTGCACCGCACGTGCGCCTAAACAGATCGTCTCTGCTATCAGGTTTGGCCAGAGCGTCTGGAAGGTCCTCATGAGCTTCTACTTCGACCACTTTGATATATATATATATATATATATATATTCGTCGTACCTTCCTATGTAGCCGAAACGGGCCAGCCTCGCCGCGTCTTCTTTTTCGTAGTCCTCTCCAGGTCGCAATAGCATTGGCCGCACTCGCATCGCTCCTTATCGCGATACTACAACCAACACCGAGATGATAACTACTTGTCATCCTAACGCCACTGATCCACGCATCACCATGATGTACGAGTCTGCTGTCCAAATGATAGTGCCACTGCACACGGAATCGACCCCACGGCTTTACCAAATGCAACCCCCACGTAAATGTTCCTCCACTTGTTGCTTGACATGCCCTCTTGCATCTGGCACAGTCAATGTCCGTCCACCTCCTTTTCCTTCGGTGTCTCCTTACGTGACGCAAACTTTGGCAACGTGCCCATATCCTCCATATTTGGAACACGTGCGCCCGTTGCCCTTGTCTTTTCCTTTTGCGAACTTCGTGCGTGCCGCCTTCTTGTCCACTCGTCCCCGTTCAAGCTCCACCACCTTCCACCTTCGCCATGATGACAAGACTCATTCACGTTTGTGTCCCGCTCGCCCGTGTCTTCATCGTTAACTTGGCCGGTCTCCATGGACCCGTTTTTTCCGAACTGGGCGTCAGGTCATCTCTTTCTGGCCAATCCCCACAGTTCACCAAAAGGTGTTCGCAGTTAGCAGCTATGGCGTCTTGAAGAGTCCTGCTGCCAGTCGTGAGACCAACCACCTGCGTGGGTCATTATGATAGTTTAACAAACAGCCATAAACGGCGAAGATAGCGAGTACGCATTCCCGTAATTTTCGAAGGGCTATACCAACGCACTCAAATGTTCAAGCTTGGTCACCACGTGGTCAACCGTGTTGGGTTCTTGTACGAATCTGAGGCCGAGTTCATGCCGTGTGGCAGCGTGACACCAAACACCGCCGAGATCTATCATGCATTGATCTATATATATATATATATAGACATCGGTGTGTGTATGTATGTATGTCTCTCTCTATATATACATATATATGTATATTCATCCCCCTCGTGCAAAACCTTGAATACTTCCCGTGGGCCGTCGATTTCCAACACGTCATCACCAACATCCAGACATTATCGCCCAGCTTTGCGGAATCGTTTTCATCAAACTCATATGATCATTTAGCAGCATTTTCCTGTTTCTTGGTAATTGGTACTTTTGTGTGTTTGTTCAAAATTAACCCTCCGTGCACGATCTGTATCAAATCGTCGTTTTCGTTGTCAGGTAACGCGCCATCAATGATTTCAGATGTGCTGCTCAAAAACATGACTATTCTTTGATAGCCGTGCCTCACCTGGGCAAGCGAGTTAACTAAATACCTTCTCATTCCACTCCCTGAACTTGTTTCGGCAACCCGAGAAATATATGTTGCGGCTGATGCCCGAGATCAGAAAAAAATGCAGTTTGAAATGAATCGACATGTTCGTGAATGCCCCATCGTGGCGCCAGTGTCGCGTGGCGCTGCGCTCGAGTAACCTCATCGCTTCGTGCTTGGCATTGGGGGCATGATAACACACCTGCAGTCTCCGTTTTCGTAGCCGGCGTTGCACCGTTCCGCGAATCAGTTTGTGCCTAGACTGTGCCAAGTTCCGCGTACTTCATGAAACGATACTTTGAACCTGGGGTCGTTGTTGCAGGGGTCCACTTGGGTCGCCGCAGCGGCCGCCGCTGCCATCTCTGCTCCGGAACCCGTGGGGCGAAGCGAGGGCTCCGCTACAACGCAAATCTAGTAGCGGCCTTTTTCCGAACTGGCAAGATGGTACTAGAACCGACGTCAACGAAAACGCTAACACCTGACTGCAAGACGTGCAACTGTGCTCCTCACCCGGTCGCATGGCCACGTTCTAACAATTTCCCCTCCTCCTCCTCCTCCGCATTCTGCTAGTGTCGATGCTGGTGCCTGTGTTCTAACTATGCATGTCACTGAACCACGCCTCCTTCTCCTCCTTGACGTCCGACGGATTCCTTCTAGCAGTCCGCAAGTGACAAAGAAACTGTACATTGTGTCTCCTCGGTGGGGGTGTTCAGCTTATGGAGCACGTCGAATCTCTCCTGCGTCGCACAATGAATGGTGGCAAGAAGCTTGTCAGAGGGAAGCAGGAGACGAGAGAGATACACAACCTCAGACGCAACCGGTGAACAACATCGGCGTCATCACACATTACATATTGACGCAAATCATCGTAAGGCGGGTTTCGGACACTCTGAAACCCAAAATTGCCATCTGAGGCCGTCCGGCACCTTCGCCGCCTTCTGCCGGCCTTCCGCCGGCGGAGGCAGCTTTGTTTTCCTGCCGCCGCCTTCTGCCGAAGAAGACATGCGAATTTCCTCGTCTTTTGAGGAGCATGCACGCTCAGGTGATCTAGTCTTAGCAGCCCTCCAGGCGTGGTTTAGAACGTTTCCTCTTCAAACAACTCTTCTTCCTCTTCGGGGAAGGGTTTATCATTGTTCCCAATGGAAATCCGCACCCAGGGGACCAGCAGGAAACCGGGACCAATGACACCCCCCGACACACACATTCTGTCAAACACAATACAGCATGCACTTCGGGACAACTTCTTGGGTCATGCTGGTGGGCCCCGCGAACACATCGCACGTGTTGTTGACATGGGCGGCGGGGAGGTCTCAGATTGCATGCTGTGCTCAGGACAACCATCCGTGTCGACACACATCACAACATGCACTTCGCGGCTAAGTCTGTCGCGCGCGACCTCCCCGCGGTCACCTTGCATCAACTTTTGAAAAAGGCGGCGTGGGCTTTGTGGGCCCCGGAAACGGCAAGGCCGTTTTTCACCGTTTCCCCAAAAATGTCCCTTGAAAATGGAAACGGCAAAAAAACGGCGACCGGAAACGGCAAAAAAACGGCTCCAGGATTGGAACCGGAGCCGGAACCGGTCAAAAAACGGCGACGGAACCGGTAACAAAAACGACAAAATGGAACCGGTAAAAAAACGGCCCTGTCGTTTCAAGGGCCCACTAAGGGCGTGGGTGCTGGCAGATTGCCTGCTGGGGGCAGGCCCACTGGACACCGTGATGGCCACCCCGTCGCGATCGCGCCGAGAAGGACGGTGGGGGCCGACGTGCTCCCCGATGGGTGCTGTCACGTGCGCGGGCGCGCCCGGCACAGCCTGCGCGTGCCCCGAGCGTGGCGCACCTGGCGCGGCTGAAGGATGGCGTACCGGGCAAGCTTGGGCCCCAGGGGTGCCTGGCGCACCCTGGCGCACGTGGTGCGCCCGGCACGCGTGGAGCACCTCGCCCCAGTATCGCGCACATGGGGTCTGTTTTCGGTTCCCAGTAGCTGTCGAACATACATAGACGACTGCTGAACAAGCTGAGGCTCGGGTGCTACTTATGTGTTGGGAGGTCGGGTGGAAGTGACCGAGACGGATTGCGGGAGGGGAGGGTGTCTTGACCCTACCCCCTACCCCTTGGTTTGGAGGGGGGGTGTTCGCGAGGGGTTGGAGCGTATAAGATGACCTCGGCGCGGAAGCCAAAATCATTGATTTCATAGGGTTTTGGTCACGATTTGGCCTCGTGGGAGGAGGGCCCAGCTCCGTTGATCGATCTCCTACACAATGGCCCAACGATGGCCCCCAATGCTCCCAAGGGTGCCCCAAGATGGCTCCAAGAGGTGCCCAGGAGGCCCCAAAGAGGCCCCCAAGAGGCCCACAAGCATCCCCAAAGAGGATCCCAAGAGACCCCCCAAAGACGCACCAAGAGGCCCCCCAGAGGCACCCAAGACGCCCCGAGAGGCCTCGGAGAAAAAAAACGAATCATGGATTTGACTGAGGTGTTGGCCACATGATTGCCTCCTAGGGGGGGCTCTAATTGAGGAGCCCCCCTCCCCTCCTTTAATCGTTCTGCTCCAAAATGGCCCAACGATGGCCGCCGAGGCTCCCAAGGGTACCCCAAGGCCCCCAAGAGGCACCCAAGGGGCCCACAAGCTGCCCCCAATAGGCTCCCAAGAGACCCCCAAGACGCCCCAAGAGGCCCCACCCAAGACGACCTAAGGGGTCTCGGAGAAAAGCCCCAAACTATTCTTACAAAGGTGTTGGCCACATGTTTGCCTCCTGGGGTGGACCCTGAGGAACCTCGCGCCTTTGCTGAATCTCTTCGAAGATGGTCCCAAGATGGCCCCCGAGGCTCCGGAGGGTGCCCCACGACGACCCCAAGAGGTGCCCAGGAGGCCCCAAGAGGCTCTCACGATGCCTCCAATATGCCCCCAACAGGCTCACAAGAGACCCACAAAATGTTTCAAGAGGCCCCCCAGAGGCACCTAAGACGCCTCAAGAGGCCCACGGGACTGCCAAGAGATCCCCAAGACGCCCCAAGAGGACTCCGAGAAGCTCTCCAAAGAACTCCGAAGAGACTCCGAGAGGAATCCAAGAGACCTGTGTCCTTTCTGCTCGCCCTCATCCTCCTCCTCCACTCCTCCTCCACATCCTCCTCCTCATCTTACTCATCCATATGTTCCTCCTCCTTCCTCCTCCCTCTTCCCTCCTCCACCTCTCTCCCTATTCCCATCCTCGTGCTCATCCTCCGATTATTCCTCCATCCTTCCCCTTTTGGGGTACGACGTCTTACCCAGCCTCTTCTTCCACTGCATGCACCTCCACATCCCTGATCAGGGCAACGCGTCTGGGCATCGTTTCTGAATGGGCTGTTGGGTCACGCGAAGCGTCTAGAATTTTATGCAGACGAAATCAATACATACCCATTGCTCCCTGACCAGGCCCATCCAGAACCCAGCACCGGAGTGTACGCCACGCCCTCCAGGAGGGCGTATACACAGCTCCTGTGTTCAGGATGGGCATGGCCAGGGAGCCAAGCATGCGTCTAGATTTAGGTGGGGCATGTCCCCCCACAGGTGGATTTTGGACGAAGAATGAAAAGTAGCCAACAATAGTGCAGATGGTCAGAAATGGTAGAGAAACCGTCCCCAGACTTGTTTTTTACTACGTATGTTTGAACCTTCCTCCTGTAGAGGGACATGCCCGACTTCGGTATGGCTCCCGTCGACCGAACTTCCGCGCGCCGCGCCGCTCGAGGCGTGGGACCTGCGCTCCTCCGGGCGCCCCCTGCGACGCCACCGTTGCGATGGGCAGCTCTGCGGCCGCCGAGGTCCGCGACGCGCGGGGAGCGGCTCTGCGCTTGATCCCGCCCCTTTCGTCCGGCACTCGCCGTGTGCCCGAAGAGGCGTGTCCTGCGCTGGCACAGGCGGACTTTTGAGGAAAAAGAACACAGACTCAGAGCCTCTTCAAACACAGTAAAACAGAAATCGAAACATCGTCCCCAGACTATTCTTTTTGACAATCCCCGACTTCACGCGAGCACTCGGCGGCGAGCCCATGGGGGAGGGCAGAGGCAGCAAGCCTTCCCAGCAGGCAGCGGGACTTCTCAGCAGCCCTCCGGCCCTCTCCGAGACGTCGTCCGTGTCTTCGGGGAGGGCCTCGACACCTCAGAGGGCCCGAGGCCCTCCGGGCCTTCTGAGATGGGCCCGCCCCTTCTAGCTTGGCCACCGGCTCGCCGCCGAAGGATGAGCTCAGCCATCGCAGGAAGCACGGGCAAGAGATGTGGTGAAGCGGCGCGGCGCCCCTCGACGTGCCACGGCCACGATCGGCCAGGCTCGTGCCTCCCGCGCAGACCCTCCGCGCTCCCCCGGGCCCACCCATGCCCCAACGCGCCCAAACCTTCCATCCACATAAGAATATGCCTGAGCGATCGTCCACGCATGTACATGCTAGGAGGTCAGCGTGGGCTTCCTGGACCAGAGCTGGCCACCACTCCATGGCGTGCGGGGCGCGCCAGGGGCTCCAGCATATATGTGTTCATGCAGAGTTTGTTCTGCTTCAAACGTGGCGGCGGCCAGGGGGGGCCTGAGAAGGGCAAGCCGCGGCCAAGGAGGGAAAATCTGTCAAGAGCGGAGGATCAGGGCACGTTCTCAGACACCTCCTAGGTCTCTTCGTGCCCTATTTTTTAGCCGCGTCCAGCCGTGGCGACGAGGGGGGGCCTCATCCCTCCTCTCTGCCGGCTGGAAGCAGGTGGCCCATCCTGCCCCTCAGCTGGCTCCGACCTTGAACCTCCCGCCGCCCCCGCGCCCATCACGCCCGCGCCCTCGTCGACGTCGCCGACGCTCGCATAATTTGTGAGCCGTCGAAGGGTGGATGGCCTGCTACCGGTGCTCTAACACGATTTGCATTCCATCGTTTGTCCTTTGTCCTTTGTCCTTTGTTGCCTGCAGCAGGACTCGGCCTCCATGCCGATCGGGAAGAGCGTAGCGTGCCGGGAACATCTCTCTCTCTCTCTCTTCCTCCGCTCTGCTGGCCGGCACGAGTGCTGGGCCACCTCGGCCCCCCAGACGGCTCCAAGCCCCAGGAAAGGTGCGCCGAACTCCCTGCCAATTTGACATTAGACACTGGCCGCGCAGCTGCCGGCAGATGCGGCACGCGGTCCGGGGCCCTTGCACGGTGCGTGGGCCAAGCCGGTTACGGCGCCGCCACGGTTGGACGAGGCTCTCTGCCTGGTGCTGCAGCGCGTGGTCTGGGGCCCTTGCCTGGGGCATGGTCCAGGCCAGGCCAGCGACGACGACGACGGCATGAACGTGATGGGTGAGGGCGCGGAGGGGACTCGAAGTTGGAGCCGGCTAAGGCGCTGAGGTGGCCCACCATTGGTTCCCGCCAGCAGGTCGGAGGAAGAAAAAGGGGCCCCTGCGTCGCCACGGCTGGGCGCCGCGCGAAAACTTGCCAGTCTCGGCCCCGGGAGCGACCCTGTGACCGCTTTTGAGCGAATCTGCCTCATCCCCCCACGCATGACGGATTTTCTCCGGGCTCATCCATCTCAGACCCCCTGAGCGAGGACAATCGTAGGGATCTGCCCATCAGAAACTGAGGGAGTCCTCAAGATGGGCATCGAGGTGAGGTGATGCCAGGCACAGGGACAGGGACAAGGGTACATTATCTTTACAAAACTATTGACGAATATCCCTCCTGTAGAGGAACGTGCCCGCCTTACTTCTAGCGTGCATCCACGGGGGGATCACCTGACATGAAGGGGCCCCAGGACACACAAATACATACACAAAGAAGCATATTCCCAATGTTTTACCATATTTTCTGTTTTTTTGTCTTCCCCCCCACTTCCCATATTTTCCCATCTTTTCTAGGGAATCGACGATTCATTGTGTCTGTGTGTTTCTTTCCCTCCTGATGACATCCCGACTGCGAGGGCTGCGCGCGAGGGGACGCCGCGCAGCGGACTGCCCCCCCCTCTCGGCCCACGGGCGGAGCCGGAGGCCCCACCTGCTGGGGCCCAGGGAGACACACACACACAAGCAAACACGCACAGATCCCAGGATACCTCCCACATCTTCCCACGTCTTCGGGGTGTTCGTCTCCCCCCTTCCCATATAGCTTTCCGCGTCTTCCTGGGAGTCGACGAGGAATCGTGTGTCTGCGTGTGTGTGTGTGTGTGTGTGTCTGTGTGTGTGTGTTCTTGTCCCCTCCTGGCAATCCTGGGCCCACTCTTGCTGCTGCTGCTGCTGCTGCTGCTGCTGCTGCTGCTGCTGCTGCTGCTGCTCTCCTCTGCGACCTGCCGGATTACGCGGGATCAAGCCCGATGAAGCGGAATTAAGCCAGGTCAAGCTGGATTTCGGACTAGGGCAAAATCAGAATTTCACCTCCCGGGAGTTGCATCCGAACGAAAGTGATGCCAACATCAGAACCCTCTCCTCCCTCGTCCTCCGCAGTCCCCTGAATTTTCTGGAAGATTTCGCGCCTGCGCGAGCCTGAAACGGGCCACACCGGTTGCCTGCACGTGGAATATCCAAACAGTTGATCGTTGGAAGAGCTCGTATGAAGTCATAGAGATCCAGGGAGGGTGGAGCAGCCATAGGCCAGAGGAAGTCGAGGACGAAATGACTGCATAAACACAAGGTTTCGAAATCTTGCGCGGATCTCTTGCATCGGCGCCCGACCCCCCTCCTCCCTGGCGCGCGGAGCGAGCCAGGGGCGGCGCCAGAGGCACCGCCAGGGAGGGCCCAGCGCCGACGCAAGAAATCCGCGCGGAAACTCCGGAAGCTTAACTATACGTTTGCGCAGTCCTGGCTCAGACGACGTAGGGATCCGACGAGACCCAAGCGTCCACAGGCCACAATAAGCTTAGGTCGGGCGAGTCCCCCTACAGGCGGATTCTTGAATGAGAACAAGAAATGCCCCACAGATATTCAAACATGAGGAAACCATGCTCAAAACATCGTCCACGGATCAGTTCGAGGAGGAGGAGGAGGCGGAGGCGGAGGCGGAGGCGGAGGCGGAGGCGGAGGAGGAGGAGGAGGAGGAGGAGGAGGTAGACTATTTTTGAACCTTCCTCCTGCAGAGGGACAGGCGCGACTTGACAATACGCCCTGCGGCCACTGTCCGGCGAAGGCACACAGGGGCCCCAAGAGAGCCACGCGGGAGAGACCGAGCCGCCCTCGATGTATATAGGGTGCGGGCGGCAGGACGCCGAGCGCAGGCCCGAAGCAGCGGGGCCCGAGGCAGCGAGAGCAGGCCAAGCATCCGCTTGCAAGACGTGCAGCCCTGGGAGCATCCTCCTCCTCCTCCTCCTCCGCCCTCCTCCTCCTCCTCCTCCTCCTCCTCCCTCCTCCTCCCTCCTCCCTCCTCCTCCTCCTCCTCCTCCTCCTCCTCCGCCCTCCTCCTCCTCCTCCTCCTCCTCCTCCTCGAGACCTGCTTGCCTGCTTGCTCCTCGCCCTCCCCCTCCCCTGCCCCCCTCCGCCGCACGACGAGCGCCTGCGCGCGCGGGGCCCCCGCAAAGCTCCCGAGAACCAGGGATTCTGGGAGTCCCCTCGGGGGGGAAACGTCCGAAGCAGAACGGAACAAAAGCCGAAGACGAACTTGCGGAGGTACAAAACTGTGAAGACGGTGGAGGGGAACGGCCCCTTCTGAAGCGGCTCCTTCCTGGGCAGTCGTCTGACCACCCATGGACTCCATGCTTACACTCGCTGTGCAATTCCGCAGCAAAAGGAACCGATTCGTAGACCCACCACCAATCGCATCAATTTGGAAATCCACAACAAAAGGAGTCAGTTTGAAAATCCGCCGCAGAAGGATTCAACTTACACATTCGCCACACAATGATTTAACTTGTGCATCCGCCGCAAAAGTTTGCAAGGCGCACATCTGCCACGCATGGACCGATCAGAGCCTCAAACAACATTGTGCTTGCCGTCGTACAACGATGAAGCATGAAACCAACAAGTTCCGACTGAGACTTCTGACAATCTCACACCAGCGGAGTTGATTCGATTCTAAAACATTTGGAGAATAACTCAAGCGAAATCAGGCTTCCACACTGAGAACACTTCAGCAGCAACACGTGACACATGTTTGGACGCTTTGAAAAAAAACAAAAAAACACACATCCCTCTGGCGCGTCCAAGGCGTCACTGCTAATCCAACAGTAGTTCCGCCTCAGCTAGAAATGCTGCGAACGTCCGCCGCAAAATGATTCCATATGCAAATGCGCCACACAACGAATCGTCTCGAAAACCCGTCAGCAAAGAAATCAACTTGAACATCCGCAACACATTGAATCAATGTGTAAATCGGCCACACAGGGATTCAATTCCCAACTACACAACCAGACGAAGCAATGTGTAAATCGACAACCGAGGAATCACTTTGCGAATCCACCACACCACAAGCGAATGTACAACTCCCCGGCAGAAGGAAACCAATGTGTGAATCCACCGCCAGCGAAGGAGAATGGGGGGTGAGTGGATGAAAACGATGTTTGGGTGGACGATGGGGAGGAGGATCCTCTCTCCCTCGTCCCCTTGTTTCCCTACTCATGCATATCTATATTTTGATATATATATATATATATATATATATATGTACACTACATATACACGCATAAATAGCTCCATCAATCCTCCATTTCGTCCTCCACGTCACCATTGCCTTGCGTCTCCCCGTCGTTCCCCGCATATGATGAGATATGCTGCTGATTAGAGCTGAGAATCGGAAGCGATGATTGTATGCGATGGTGCGACTGGTACATCAACTCACCCATCCGTCATACAGCTTTGACAGTAATCGGGAAGGGGTGGTGACGATGAGATATATGGAGACGGGGGAAAGCATCCGCCACTTCCGCCGCCCTTCACCGAACCGTCTTTCCGCACATCCGTGAATCTACGCGCTTGCTAATATCTCTCAACTTTTTTCTACCCATCCCCATTCGCATCACCATCGCCGTACCCGCCATCATCCGCATCAGCGTCGTCCTCCACCTGTTCCCCACACCCAGTGCTCGCCCCTTCGTTGTTACAACTCATCACTCCTTTTTCCTACCCCAGGGAGGAGTTGCTGATGATAGGAAGGAGCAGTCGGTTTTATGAGGAGTGTGGAGAAGTCTCATGTTCCTCCTCATCCTCACTCGAGGGGCTCATGTCACCCCACTCCGTAGAAAAGGTATAGCAATCATGGGGGGGAGTATGCTGCTCGTCCTCCTTTTCTCCCTCCTCCTTCTGCTCGTCCTCCTCTCTATCTGCCTCCTCATGTTTATCATTGTTTGGTCATGAAAATCCTCATCGTCATGTCCATCGCCTCCATCACATCCCCCCCCCACAATCTCTGTCATCAGAAGTGCAGGACGGAAGTACGTACGACGATACTGTAAACCTGTGATGAACAAATCCGTGGGGGGCGCGTGTTTCAAACAATGGTTCCCCTGCTCGGGCGAATCGCGGGGTGATGCCCGCCAGATTGAAAATCAACGGGGCGGCACCGGCGATTCGCGCCGACGCCCGGCCGCCAACGAGGGGCAAGGGGGTGGTTGGAGGCAAGGGCGAGCCAGGGCGCCCCTCTGTCTGTCGAACCAAGGCGGGCCTGCGGGCACGGCGGGCTGGACGAAAGCTCGGCGCAGCAAGGGGGGGATTTGCCAAGCAGCTCGCGTCGCAGATTTTCCAAGCGCGTCCTGGCGCCGAAAGCGGCCATGCATCGAGGACTGGCCCTTCGGCGGGGCGACCGAAACCAGCTGCGCGCAGCAGGCTTTGCAACCCCCCCTTTCCTTCCCCAGCCTTTCATCCGACCCGAGCAAGGCGGGTAGTCCTCCTCCCCCCCTCTGTCGCTGTCGTTGCCGCCGTCCCCCGCCCTGACTGCGCCCGTTTCCAACGGCCGCTCTCTTAGTCGACGACGACGACGACGACGACGACGACGACGACAATGACGACGGGACGAGGACGAGGACGACGGACAGCAGTTGGCGACGGCGGGTGCGACGACGACTAAGCACTGCGGATGCCCTATGGGGGGGGGGGGCGCTGCAGCGAAGGCCCGTTGTAGTCGAGGGCGACGACGACCGACGACGACGACGGCGGCGGCGGCGGCAGCGGCGACGACGACGACGACGCCTGAGAGGATGTGTACGACTTGTATAACAACTTCTATACGACAAGCAAATCGTTTTGAGGCTGTCATGCAAGGGGTACACGATCCCCTCGGCGGCGCCAGCGCCGACCACCTGGCGCGCGTGATTAAAAACAATTTCGCGCCCCGCGGGGTCTATTCATCAGCCCTGGGGGGGGGCGTGGCGGCCCTTTGTTAACCACAAGCTGACATTGGTGGCGAGAGGAGTGTGATGGGGAGGAGAAGGAGTGCGAGGAGATCAAGGAGCACGAACGAGAGAGGATCGTCCCTTTCCTCATCCTTAATTGTCCGTAACTGTCCTTAATATCCTCATCCTCCTCTTTCTCCGCTTCCACTTCCCTCTCTTCACCCCCCGTCTACTCCACCGTGTCCATCTCCGCTTACTCCTCCGCCTCACAATCCGCGCTCACCTCCTCGGGGGCTAATGGGGGAGGAGAGGGCGAGCAGGAGGAGGAAGAGTGAGAAAAGAGGAGACTTCGCATCGCCCTCAACATCAGCCTCGTCCCTCCATCTGCGTCTCCTCTTCGCTCTTCATCCTCCTCGTCTCATCGCGCAACGTCTTCGATCGGGGGCAAAGGGGGCGCATGAGGCACGGGGTAGTGGGAAGAGCGCGAGGACTCCTTCACCAACTGTTCATGTCTCCAGCTCATCCTCGGAGAAAGATGAGGATGACAAGCTTTCGAGGTGAACGAGCGGCGCGGTATACGAAAGATGCGGACCGTGATGTTTCGCGAGGCTGTCTTTTGCTCGCAACGTCGGTTCTCGGGGACCCAGGGCCAGCCCAGACCCCCGACGTCGCGTGTTTCACCAGGAGGTCTGGACTCCTTCCCCGGGGCCGCTTCTTCCTCCTGGGTCGTCTGTTGACGATCGGGGGGCCCTGCAAGGGCTCCTGGAGGCCGAAACTGGCGGCAGACTCCCCAGCGTGATTCTTTTGTCACAGCGCGACGGGATCTGGGAGTGATGGTGGGGAGGCATCGGGCAGCCCCAGGAGGCCACGAGCCACTGCGCCTCGCTGCGCGCCCGCCGCGCCAGTCTTTTTGTTCCGAGAGAGGTGTTCTGCTCCTCCTCCTCCTCCTCCTCCTCCTCCTCCAGCTCCTCCTCCTCCTCCTCCTCCTCCGCCTCCTCCTCCTCCTCCAGCTCCTCCTCCTCCTCCTCCAGCTCCTCCGCCTCCTCCTCCTCCTCCTCCTCTCCTCCTCCTCCTCCTCCTCCTCCCCCTCCTCCTCTTCCCCGTCCTCCTCCTCCTCCTCCTCCTCCTCCTCGGCCTTCTCCTCCTCCTCCCCACCCTCCTCCTCTTCCCCTTCCTCCTCCATTTCCTCCTCCATTTCCTCCTCCTCCTCCTCCTCCTCCTCGCTCTGGTCCTGGACCTGGGCCTCGGTCAGGGCCCCAGCGCTTTCCAGGTCAAGGACCTTCCTGGCCTCGGGATCGGCGGCGCTGCACGGGAGAACGGGCGAGAGCGAGGAGGCGGGGAGGTGACGGGGAGGACGGGGAGGAGGGGAGGGCGAGGATCGACGAGAGGGCGCAGGGGAGAGGAGGGAGGATTGGGGGGAGCTGGAAGGGAGGAGGGGGGAGGGGAGGAGGGGAGGGAGGGGAGGGGAGGGGGGAGCGGGGGGGGGAGGAGGGGTGGCGCGGAGGGAGGAGGGGAGGGGAGGAAGTGCAGATCCTCAGAGTGGCATTGCGAATTGTCTTCCGCCCTGACTGAAGGAGGGACTATGTGACAGAAGCCTGCGAGCGTGGCCCCCAGATAGTGCTCTTGACCGTGCGGTCGGGGCTACGATAGGAGCAATAGGAAAATCCCATGACGTGCAAGCAATGGTTGGGGAAAGAGATAATGGTGCTCCTGCAATTCCACGGCAACCCAATTATGTTGCATCCTCGGGGGACCTTGTCTGCCCCCGTCGCGGCCCTATCCGCGTCGAGTCCGCGCTGAATCCATGTCGGACTCGTCCGATCCGTATCGAATCCGTGTCGCATCCGCGCCGAACCCACGCCAAAGCCTCGTCGAATCCGCATCGAGCCCGCGCCGGTCACAAGAAATCGCACCAATGTGTGGGACAGGCGAGACCCCCGAATATACAACGCAACCCCAACTGTCGCAATGGCGCTGCTGCTTCAGAACTGCGGATTCCAGCCTTCTGCCGTAACGGCCCCGGCAGTGTCGCTCTGGCTATTCCCGCGGCCCCCGACTGTCGTCACGGCGCTGCTCCCTCCTGAAGTGGAGACCCATGCCAAGAAACACTCTGCTTGCCCCCAGGGTGCCCTGGGTTTCTTGGGTTTCGATGGTTTTGCTACAAACAGCGTAACGTTCCCACGCTTACAACCCATGGACGTCCAGGGGTCTCAGGGTTGGGTTTCCTGTGGAAGGTTTCTTGTGGACAGGCCCCTGCTGTACTGCACACCTCCCCGTCTGGCCATCCCCCTCCCCCTCCCCCTCCCTCCCCCTCACCCTCCCCCTCCTCCTCCTCCTCCGCCTCCTCCTCCCTATCCTCCTCCTTCTCCCTTCTCCACCAGCTAGTTCGTAGCGCGAGGTCCGAGCAGTGAGGCTTGGGCCGGCGCTGGAGGCCTCTTCCATGGCACACACAGACACAGACACAGACACCCACACACAGACACACGCAGACATGCACAGACACACACACACACACACACACGCACATACACACATTACACACACGCACACACACACAAACACACGCGCGCACATAGATACACACACACACACACACACGCGCACACGCACAAGCACACGCACACACACACACACACACACACACACACACACACACACACACACACACATGTGGGTCAAGAGCTGCCGGTGCGTGCCCGAGAATAGACCCGCGCAGACCACAGGCAGAACACGGGTCAGGGAGCGCAGGGGACCTCGAGCCGCCAGCGCATGTGCCGACGCAGACACGGCAAGGGGGGCGAGGGAGAGGGGGGGAGGAGGAGGAGGAGGAGGAGGAGGAGGAGGAGGAGGAGGAGGAGGAGGAGGAGGAGGAGGAGGAGGAGGAGGAGGACGAGGAGGAGGAGGAGGAGAGGAGGGGAGGAGGAGGAGGAAGAGGAGGAGGAGGAGGAGGAGGAGGAGGAGGAGGAGGAAGGGGAAGAGGAGGAGGAGGAGGAGGAGGAGGAGGAGGAGAGAGGAGGAGGAGGAGGAGGAGGAGGGGGAGGAGGAGGAGGAGGAGGAGGAGGAGGAGGAGGAGGAGGAGGAGGAGGAGGAGGAGGAGGAGGAGGAGGAGGAGGAGGAGGAGGAGGAGGAGAGGAGGAGGCGCTGGCGCCCAGGAAACGAGCCCCGAAAGGCAGGTCCCGGAAGTTCTCGGTGCCGCTTTGGACCCGCTGGGCCTCAGGGCCGTGCTCAGCACTGCCCAGGGCAACGAGCCGGTCCTGGGGCGCGCGCCCTGGGGCGAAGTACCCCGCTTCCCTCGGGACCCCTTCCCCTTCCTGGCGAGAGGAAGGAGAACAGGTCCGAGGACGGAGCCTCCTCGAACGGGTTCTCGATTCCTTCCCGGGGGGGGCCCTCCCGAGGCGCCGCGGCCTTCCCAGAGAATGCAGGAACGCTCTGAGAGCGTGCCGGAACGCCGGATTTGTCCCCGCCCTGGCCCCGTCCGACAATGCTTAGAAGGAGAACAAGCAACATGAACATAAACTCTTGGCGCTCCGCGCGGATTTCTTGGACCTGCGCTGGAGCCCCCTCCCTGGCGCGCGGAGCGTGCCAGGGGCGGCGGAGTCGCCTCCGGGGGCGCCCAGAGCGGATCTAAGAAAACCACACGGAGCGCCAAAAATTTGCGTTTATGGCGTTTGTTCTTCTTCGAGTTGCGACGCTGGTGGGCCTACTGCTTCTGGGCTTTGCTCTTTCCCTGGGGCTGTTTCGTGCCTTCCTTGGAAGCGATTCTATCGATCTCTTTCGCTGTCTTCGGGGATCTTTCGACCCGGGTCAATCCGGACCCGGGTCAGCAGGAAACCAAAAACTGCAATGCAGGGCAAAAAAACTGCAACGCAGGTCTTCGCAAACCCGGGTCAGCCAGTATGCGCGGCCGCCTCGCGGCCACGAGCGGCTCGCTAACCCGGGTCAGCCAGAGGGGGTCTTCGCAGGATCCTGCAGGATCCGGTGCCGTGGCTGAACCCCGTTTGCATTGACCCCCGTCTCTTAGGCCCCGATGTCTCATGTTTGGGAACCCCCAAACCGGGTGGTGAGATACCAGGTGGTGACCTGGAATCCCCAAAAAGGTCACCGCTGGGTTTGGGGACGCGGGGTCACCACCGGGCTTTGTGACTCCTGGACCCCACCAGTGTCCGGGACATCCTCGGAAAACCACACGAGTCCCCAAACCGGGTGGTGACACCAAATCGCCCGAGACTCACCACCAGGTGTTGTCACCACCACGTTTGGGGACTACCAACATGCTCTACTTCCGCCGGTTTCCGCCCGCGGAGGCGGCCTCGTTGTACTCCCGCGAGCCTCCGCCACCCTTATATGCCGCCTTCCGCCGAGGCCCAGCTCTTTCGATCCTCGAAGAAGAGGCCCTCGCTGGAGCGCCGCAGGTGCCTGCGCAGCGAGCGCTTGGGACCGCCAAGGGGGGCCCCCAGACCGAGCACTCCTGGCGAGGCGCAGCTGCTGAGGAGCATCCCGAGGCCAGAAAGCATCCAGGAAAGCCGACGAAAGCGTGCGAAAACGTGCGAAAACGTCGTCGTCGTCGTCGTCGTCGTCGTCGTCGTCGTCGTCGTCGTCGTCGTCGTCGTCGTCGTCGTCGTCGTCGTGTCGTCGTCGTGTCGTCGTCGTGTCGCCGTCGTCGTCGTCCAAGACGTCCGCCGAATTTATTGCTTTCCATGCGCCGCACCACAGGTCCCGACCGCTTCCTGGGGCCAATTTCTGCCGCAGACCGCTTTCTGATGGTCCTGGGGCCCGAAAACGGCCCCAGGGGGCCGACATCTACACAAGAGAACGCCCGGATTGAAAACACATCTCGTCAGAGATGTGGGTCGTCGTCGTCACGGTGGCGGCGACGACCTCGCGATGCGTCGCCCCTGCCTCAAATCCTCGGCCCTCGACCCTACAGCCTCGAGCAGCGGTGCTCGATCCTCGATGCTCAAACCCTCCATCCTCGATCCTCGGTGCTCCATCCTCCATCCTCGATCCTCAAAGAACACGACAGCCCATGCCACACATAAGCCGGCAAGTCTCTGCCGCCGTATTGATCATCATGAACCACGCGTCCATCGCAGAGCGGGGGGTCACATGCCGCTCCTTGGCCTACACCCTGCCCCGAGCCGTGCCCACCGCGGTCGCCGCAGTGACCTCCCAACACCGACCTGGAGGCTTGGTCTGGGGTCGGATCTCACGCCACGAATGCTGGGACCCTCGTCCGTGGCGACCCTGCTTGGGCGTCGCCCGAAGGGGGGGGGCAATAAATGAGGCGGGGGAAGCAAGGTGCACCCTTCGGGCCCTATACGGGCCCCCTTTGGGCCCTGAGGGGCCCCTGCAGGGGCCCTGAAGGGCGCTCTTTCTGTATAGCCCTCGCCGCCCCACCATCACGCCGGCTCTGGAAGACGTCTCGGGAGCCGCGGCCTTCCCAGAGAATGCCGGAACGCTCTGAGAGCGTGCCGGAGCGCCCTGGAACGGATGTGTCCCCGCCCTGGCCCCGTCCGACAATGCTTAAGAAGGAGGACAAACACCATGAGCATAAACTCTTGGCGCTCCGCGCGGATTTCTTGGACCAGCGCTGGAGCCCCCTCCCTGGCGCGCGGGGCGCGCCAGGGGTGGCGCCGGAGGCGCCGCCGGGGGGCCCCAGCGCGGATCCAAGAAATCCGCGTGGAGCGCAAATGTTTTTTCCCCACCCGACAGGTTGCGGTTGTTAGATTTCAAGAACAAGCTCCTGGCCAACCCCACCCTGCATACCGCTGCCGCCAGACCCCAAGTTGCCCCGAGAATCCCCTCGTATCCCTGAGTCCCTTGGAATCCCGCCCCCTCGCCCTCGACAAGAATAACTGCATACCGCGGCCGCCAGACCCCAAGTTTTCCCGAGAGTCCCCGAGTATAGCATGACAACATGAAGCATTATCTCACATCACAAAACATACCCAGGCAGAACATTGCAGAACAGAAAACCACAGAACACACTAAAATAATATGACTGATCATAGCATCACGCACCTTCACGGGACATATCAGATCATGACACAGCGTTCATAACAGGTCATAACACGACAACAGAGCATAGCGACGAACATGATATAACACAACGTGCCACAACATAATATAATATGACGGAACATAACATGGCAGAACCATTACACAACATATCATGACATAACATCACAGAACATAACAGAGTATATCACGCCAGGACAGACCAACATAGTAGACAGAACACGACAGACCAGAACAGAGCATGACAGAACATGGCAAATCACTGCATAACACGAAAGAAAAGAGCACACTTGAACATCGCATAACAAACAAGAGCCGAACGTCACATAACAAAGAACCACATCACATCACAAAACAAACCAAACTGGAGCACTAGAGAAGATCACATAACAATCCAAAACCAGGGGTCCGAGAATCCCCGAGTCGCGCCCTCGACAAACCCGAAACAACACAGCACTACACAATATAACGTAACATAGCCATATAATTACAACATAACTCGTATTATTTCCGGGCAGAACATTACATAACAGAAAACGACAGAGCACACCATAACATAACGCAACGGATCGTACCATACCACACATTGACGGACCGTATCATATCATAGCGTAGCGTTCAGAAAATATCATGGCACAACAACAGAGCATGGCGACGAACACGACAGAACACAACATGTCACAATCAAAGGTAACGTAACAAAACGCCATCATGACATAACACGACGGAACATAACATGGCAGCATCATTACAACACCGATCATGACATAACATATCATACTATCCCAGATCACATCATAACATAACAGCACAACACTGTACACATAACACGACAACACATAACAGAGCATGACAGAACATGACAAACAATGCATAGCATGAAAGAACAGACAGAACACACCATAACATGACATAACAACCCAAAACAGAACGTCACATAACAGAGACCCACAAAACATCACGGAACAAACCAAACCAGAGCACAAGAGAACATCACAAAACAAACCAAAACCAGGCCAGACCCCCAGTTGTCCCGAGAATCCCGCAGTCCATGCCGCCGCCCCGCCGCGGGCGGCCTCCTCGCCTGCGTCCCTCAGTCTAGGGATGGGAGGGGGGAGGAAGGAGGAGGAGAAGGAGGCATGGGGCAGGAGGAAGAGGACAGGGGCCCAAGGTTTCGGTGGGGATCGCTCGAAGCAAATCATGTCTATGGCGTTGTTTCATCTTCGATGGAACGGATCTGTCCTCGTCCAGACCCCCGTCGTCGCGATTGTTTCACACCGTCGACCCCAAGAGGTCTGGACCCTTTCCTCGGGACCCACTCTTCATCCGGAGTCGTGTTCCGACGGCCCCGAGGCCCAGTGCGGGCCCCCCAGGAAGGCCCACGCCGGTGCCAAGGCCTCCCGTCGCGATTTTGTTCCACACCGCGAGGGGGTCGCTAGGATGCCAACTCGGGAGCGGCCAAAAGGGGGTGTCCAAGAGGGGGGTGGCAAATCATGACTGGCGGCACCGGCGCGGCCCAGGGGGGGGGGGGGCCAGGGACGTCATGACATGAGAAGGGGCGCGTTGGAATCTGGGGACACATCGTGGCCCCCGCAGTGAGAACCACCCCCCCCCTAGTCGTCACCCCCCTCTTTTAAAACAGGGCTAGGATCGGGATAAATCGCTCCAGAGCGTTCCGGAGCGCTCCCAGAGCGTTCCGGAACGCTCTGGAGCGGCCGCGGCGCCCAATACATCCTCCAAACCCGCCGATTCTCAGAGACTTCGAGTTATCCCGATCCGATTCTGTCCCGATCTTCGTGTCGTTCATCTTTGCTTCCCTCGACCCTCGACTGCGGCGACCCTGCTGGGGCCGGGGAGGAGGAGGAGGAGGGGGGGGGGAGGAGAAGGAGGAGGAGGAGGAGGAGGAGGAGGAGGAGGAGGAGGAGGAGGCCTCGTCCGGCCGCATGCGGCGCCGCGACGCCATCTTCGCGGCGGCCTGCGCCGCCGCGCCCCGGCCGGCCGCCGCCTCCCGGTAGGCCTCGAGGACGGCCTCCGCGGGCGGGCCGCCGTCGGCGCCGCCGCCGCCCCCGGCGGGGAGGGACGGAGCCCGAAGCGGCCTCCCCCTCCCTCCTCCCCCTCCCCCTCCTCCGCCTCCTCCCTCCTCCTCCTCCTCCTCCTCCTCCCTCCTCCTCCTCCTCCTCCCTCCCTCCTCCCCCTCCCCTCCTCCTCCCCCTCCCCCTCCCTTGCTCTCCTGCTCAGCGCCGGAGAGCGGCGACCCCTTGATTCCAAGGGCCCGAGCGCGCGGCCGCGAGGCCCACGCGTGGAAGTACCGAGAGCCCCGCACCGCGCCCCGTATTTCAACGT
>CAUYUJ010017867.1:213868-221918 GCA_963575745.1 Prorocentrum cordatum
CGCTGTACTGGGCGTGCGGGACGCATGCGGACGGTAGCACTGGGACCTTCGATGGGGCTCCCTTTGGGGCCAAGAAGCGCTGTACTGGGTGGGTGCAACGCAGGGAGGAGGGGGAGGAGTGCCACGAAACGTTGTAGTGGGTGTGCGGGACGCGTGCGGACGGTAGCACTGGGACCTTCCGTGGAGCTCCCTATGGGGCCACGAAGCGCTGTACTGGGTGTGCGGGACGCACGCGGACGGTAGCAAGAGGACCTTCGGTAGAACTCCCCATGGGGCCACGAATCGCTGTACTGGGTGTTCGGGACGCATGCGGACGGTAGCGCTGGGACATTTGGTGGGGCTCCCTATGGGGCCACGAAACGCTGTACTGGGTGGGTGGAACGCACGGAGGAGGGGGAAGAAGGCCACGAAACGCTGTACTGGGTGTGCGGGGCGCATGCGGACGGTAACACGGGGACCTTCGGTGGAACTCCCCATGGGGCCACGAAGCGCTGTACTGGGTGCGCGGGACGCATGCGGACGGTAGCACGCAGTGGGACCTTCGGTGGAGCTCCCTATGGGGCCACGAAACGCTGTACTGGGTGCGCGGGACGCGTGCGGACGGTAGCACTGGGACCTTCGGTGGGGTTCCCTATGGGGCCACGAAGCGCTGTACTGGGTGGGTGAAACGCAGGAAGGAGGGGGAGGTGGGCCACGAAACGCTGTAGTGGGCGTGCGGGACGCATGCGGACGGTACGACGGCGGGGGAGGAGGAGGAGAGGAGGAAAACGCGGGGCGACGTCTCTTCACAACGACAACCCAACACCACAAGATGGTTGGGAAAAAATGTCCCTACTCGGGTGAATCGCGGGAAAGTGCCCGCCATATTGAAAATCAACGGCGGCGGCACTGGCGATTATCGCCGGCGCCCAGCCGCCAGCGGGAAAGCGACAGACAGCAGACTGGGGGAGGGGATGGGGCGGAAAGCAAAAGCGGCAAAAGCAGGGACGTTGAACCAGAGCGACACCTGTTCGAAATGAAGAAGAACTGCTGGCGGCGCTCGCCCCCGCACTGTCCGTGCTCTTTTTTGTCGAACCGATGCGATTATTGCGCCCTGGCCGCAGCCAGGGGGCGCCAGCTGCCTCGTGGGCCCGCGAGCAACGCGGGCTGAACGAAAGGGGGGCGTGGCCAAGCGGGGATTTGCTCAGAAGCTCACGTTGCTGATTTTCCGAGCGCTCCCTGGCGCCGAAAACGGGCATGCATGGACGACTGGCCCCTCGGCGGGGCGACCGAAACCATCTGCGCGCAGCAGGTTTCACCCCCCCCCCCTCTCCTTCCCCTGCCTTTCGTCCGTCCCGAGCAAGGCGGGCAGCCCTCTTCCCCCCCTCTGTCGTGGTCTCTGTAGACGTCGACGACGACGACGACGACGACGACGACGAGGACGATGACAAAAAAGACGAGGACGACGACGAGGACGATGACGACGGACGGCGGACGGCAAATGGCAACGGCGGCGACGACGCACGGCAGATACTCTATGGGGGGGGGTGCTGCGCAGGCCCGCTGCTGTAGTCGACGACGACGACGACGAGGACGACAGGACGACGACGAGGACGACAGGACGACGACGACGACGACGACGACGACGACGACGACGACGACGACGACGACGACGACGACGACGGCGGCGGCGGCGGCGGCGGCCACGACGACGACAACGACGCCTGCGAGGGGGAAACAATTCGCCTCGGATGTGTACGACCCCAACCACAACTTCTATACGAAAGGCAATTGGTTTGAGGCTGTCATGCAGGAGGGTACACGATCCCCTCGGCGGCGCCAGCGACGATCCCGTGGCGCGCGTCATTTAAAAAAGGGTATCGCGCCCCGCGGGTTCTATCATCATCCCTTGGAGGGGGGGTTAGTCATTTGTTATTCACGAGCTGACACTAAATGATGGTGGTGATGATGAGTCGATGACTTCATGATGCTGACGATGATGATGACGATGATGACGATGATGACGATGACGCTGATGAGAAGGGCGAACGCAACCGAAGCCGGTAAAGACCGTGGACCTTGCCAACGGCGCCGCCGGCAACCATGGCGACCTGCGCGATGACTCTGACAAACGGCCCGAGCGCCATGGAGGCCTCGGAGGTTCCTCCTCCAACTCGTCCTCCTCCTCCTTCTCCTCCGCCTCCTCCTCCTCCTCCGCGTCCTTCCCTCATCCCCTCGACCTCCCGACCTTCTCTCCATCCTTCACAGCCTTGACATCCTTCACATTCTTCCCTACACCATTTTTTCTCCCCTCATGTTCCCTCATCCTTCCCTACTCACCATAATCCCTCCCTCCTCCCCTGCTTGAGCACGCCTCGCGCTTAGCCCCTCGTCGCACACACCTCGCCCTCCACCTCTAGCTCGTCCCTCCTCCTCCTTCGCCTCCTCCTCCTCCTCCTCATCCTTGTCCTCCTCCCTCGCCATTCATGGGAAAAACTCAAAAATAAGGATCCCGCTGCTCCCTAGACCTCTCCCAGGGTGCGCCTCAACCCGAATTTCGAGGCGAATCCAGCCGAGGCAAGGAGGCCGTCACAGGAGGACTGCAAATGTGAAAACGAACGAATGGCAGCGGGACCAGTACCTTGTCCTCATTTGACCATAGTCCTCCTCCTTCTCCATCCCTTCTCCTTACACATAACTCCTCCCTGTCGCACCCCCAGACGTGCCGGTAGGGCGGGTAGGGCGGGTCGCCGCATACTCCCTCAGCACATATGGCCCTGAAGGTTGAACTATGCAACGTATTCAGAGATGTAGGGTGGCTGGTTTTCAAATGTGGCCCTCGCCTTAGCACCCAACACGTTCCTCTTACAAGCTCGCAACATGCTAAGCGCATGGAGGGCGGCTCGCTTTCAAAACGTGGCTCTCGCCTCCACGCCGCGCCACCTTCGCCCAGTGCACCGGGCACGTTGCCGGCAAGCGCATGCGACGCTGCGGGCCTGCCCCCGGAGCCGGACAAGGAGGCAATGCCTGTCGGAACCAGGCGAGCCACAGAAGACCACGAGTGTCGACGAGCGCGTTCCACTACTCGCAAAGTAACTACTCGCAAATGGCCTGGATTCCCCGCGGGGGATCTAAGATAAGTTACATCAAAGCGGACATGTGTTCTCCGGACGTTTGCGAGAAGGCACTTTGCGAGTAGTGGCACGCGCTCGGTGAGAGTGGGCGGTGAGTTACAGCCATCGTGCTGCCATGGGGAGAACACTGCGCAAGAAACGACCCAGCTTCTCGGACACGGCGAGCCTCGGCCCCAAATAGGTCCCTGAACTGGATAGGAGGAACGGCCCAGAAGCCAGAGCAGCCCCTGCCGAGCCCACAGCTGTCGTAATTGCAGCGTCTCCATGTCGGTCAGGACAGCCCTTGAGGTGACATCCGGGCCCTGCCCCCGCCATCCATCGACTCTCCTGAACTGATGGGAGGCACGGGTTAGGGTTCGGATTTAACCAAGCGTTCGACGAATCCCGAACCCTACCCCGCAACCCGCCGCTCACCGAATTGCCTGAATCGTTGATCGGCGAGGGTAATTAGAGAAGGACAGAACACGGCATGCACATAAACCGTTGGTAGACCACGGGGGGCCAGCGCAGATCCCAGAAATCCGTGCGGAGCTCTGACAATTCACGTTTATGCAGCCTCAATGTGCGTTGCGGTCGCCCCGAGCGCTCACCGCGGGAGCAGCTCTCCTGCCTCGCCGCCGACGGAAACAGCTATGCAGCCTCCCTTCTTCGATGACCCGCGCATCGGCGAGGGCCAGGGTTCGGACTTCGCCGCCGCTCCGTGACCAGGGCGACTCGGGGACCTCCTGGCCCGGGTCGGTCCAGACCCGGGCCAGTCAGGCCCTGCAGGATCCTGCGGGATCCTGCGCCCAGACCCGGGTCCGCGCGCCCCTGGCCCTGCAGCCGGGGGCGGCCGAGAGGGGGGCGTCCAAGGGGGGGGGGGGGCGCCAATCATGGCCGGCGGCACGTGCGCGGCCCCAGGGGGGGGGGGCCAGGGACACAATGAAGCAAGAAGAGGCGCCATGGAATCTGGTGAAATACCATGGCCCGCGCCATGATGCCCCCCCCCCCCCGTCATCACCTCCCTCTTTGCCGCCCCCGGTGCAGGATCCTGCAAGAGCAGGCGCTCTGGCTGGCCCCCGTTTGCAATGGACCCCCGTCTCCTTTGCCCTTGGCGACGTGGCGACGCGACGGATGGTGCCGGCCAGGCTTAGGTTGGGCGTATCCCCCTACAGGCGGATTCGGGGGGAAAATTAAAAAAAACACGATTCCGAAAGAGTCACAACATACTAAAACAAATTGTGAATTCGTTTCCACCTTGTTTTTGCCTTCTTTTCGAATGCGCCTCCTGTAGCAGAGGGACATGCCCGACTCAAAAAGCCCAGGCGCGCTGGGGCGCGCGCGAGGTGGCCCGAGGCGCCGCGGGACCCCCACGCGGCCCGCTGGCCCCGCGCGGCGTGTCTTGGGGCCCAGACGGCTGCGCGCGAGCACGGGGGAGCGGCGGGGCCCAGGCCTGGGCGCCGCCAGGGGGCGGGGCCCAGCGCGGATCCGGAGCCCGCGCGGAGCGCCAAAAAGCTTGGGTGCACGGCGTCTGCTCCTCGAGGGCGGGCCCTCTGCGAGCAGCGGAGCGCGCTCGGCGACCTCTGGGACCAAAGGGGGGGGGGGGGGGGGGGCAGAGGGCGCCCCGAGAGCAGGGGCCCGCGGCCGGAGCACAGGGGGGGGGAGGTGGAGGAGGAGGAGGAGGAGGAGGAGGAGGAGGAGGAGGAGGAGGAGGTGCCGCCTCGAGGCCGGGAGCAGCGCCTGCCCCCCCCCCCTCCCCCAGGGGGTGGGGGTGGAGGGGCGGCCGGCCCGCCCTCGCCTCGCTCCTGCGTGCACGGGCGTTGGCGGTGAGGGTGAGGAGGGAGGAGGAGGAGGAAGACGAGGAGGAGGAGGAGGAGGAGGAGGAGGAGGAGGAGGAGGAGGAGGAGGGGGAGGACCTCCCCATCCTCTCCTCCCCCGTCCTGCCTTTGGTGGTGGTGGTGGTGGTGGTGGTGGTGGTGGTGGTGGTGGTGGTGGTGGTGGTGGTGGTGAGGGTGAGGAGGGAGGATGTGTCGGGGATCTTCTGACCCGGGCCCATCCGGGCCCGGGGGTCAGGCGGGCCTTGCAGAACCCTTCAGGATCCTGCAAAAAAAAGCTGCACCCAGGCCCGGGTCAGCGCGAAGGATCCTGCAGGGTCCGGCAGGATCCTGCACCCAAGCCTGGGTCAATGCGACCCTGGCCCTGCAGGATCCTGCAAGATCGGGCGCTCTGGCTGACCCCCGTTTGCATTGACCACCGTCTCAAGGCTCCCGAATTTGAGCAGGGACCGACCGTCCCTGCATTCCTATATGCCTACCACGAAATTCTCTCATAACCCCAAAACAAATTTTTAAGAACAAGAACAAGGACAATGTTCTTAGAACGTAAGCCCGATGTGATACAACAAGACAGTCCCGGCCAGAACTATTCTAATAACATTTTGTGGAAACCACAAACAAAGTTCTTAGAACATTGTTTGGTAGCCCTATAGGCACGCCAGGACGCTTCGCCGCTGCTTGAGAGATCGGGGGGGGGCACAAAGATGGGGTTTGGGGCAGAGGTGGGGTTGGAAGGAAAATCGCTCCGACCGGCCCCTAGAAGAAGGAAACGCGTTCAACGGGAGCATCCATCTGGGCCCGTTCCCCAGCCCCACCTTGGGACAACCCTCCCTCTATGACGCATGAACCCCCGAGAAGAGAGGGGGGAGGAAAGGTCTGGCGCGGGGGGGGGTGCAGAGCAAGCAAGAGAACCCCGCTCCGGATGCGGGGGATCATCGGAGGCGCGCGCGCATGGATTGGCGATCCATGCGTCTGGCGCGCGGCCGCCAAATCCATGGATCGGGGGGGGGGGGGGGGGCACTCCCAAAAATGCGGCCGGGGCCGCCTCGCTCGGCGTCAGAACTCCGCGAACTCCCAGGGAAGCGGGACCCGTCGCTCCTCCTCCTCCTCCTCCTCCTCCTCCTCCTCCTCCTCCTCCTCCTCGCCCCCCTGAGCAGTGTCTGCGATCGCCTGAGATAAGTGAGCGGCCTCGAGCAAGGCCGCCCCGTGTCGCGCTCGTCACGGTGCCCCCCCGCAACGGGGGTCCACCTCGCCTCGTCGTCGCACCGCGGCGGGGGTCGGAGCGCCTTCGGCGCGCGGTGGCTGCCCGCGACGGGGGTCGATATGGGGCTGTCGGCGGGGGTGACGCCCTCCCGACGCGTATGAAGAGACTCGGAGTAGGGTTCGGATTTCTCCACGTGTTCGACGAACTCAGAACCCTACCCACGCCGCCCACCGAGTTGCCTGAATCGTTGATCGGCGAGGGTAGGACTCGGATTTCGCCGCCGACCTGGGACCAATCGGATAAACGCCAGAAAACGTGACCACAAACAAGAGTTGGGAGACAACTCCCGGGAGGTCTTCGCAAGAACGATTGAGGACTAATTATCAAGCCCGATGGAGGGGCCACGAAGCTGGACTGGTCCAGATCCTGCCCAGGATTATGCCTGACTCAGCGGGGCCAAGTGGGAGCAAGCTGGACTAGCAGGAGTGATGCCAATTCTCGACCACGGACACACCTTGAGCAGGGACCGACCGTCCCGGCATTCCTATAGTCCTACCACGAAAAGTTCTTAGAACCCAAAGGCGTTCTAAGAACAAATACAATGTTCTTGGAACATGAACCCGATGTGATAAAACAAGACACTCCCAGCCAGAAATGTTCTGAGAACATCTCGTGGGAACCACACAGGATTCTTAGAGCACTGCTTGGCAGGACGACGGGAGCGCCGGGACGCTTCGACGCTGCTGGAACACCAGCGCCGATGCTGAGCTTGCCCTCCCAAGAGCTGCATCATGCCGAGGGTGACCGTTGGAGCGCGGCTGCGGGTCGCTGCGTGCGATGCGGCAGCGAAGGCACGCGTGCAGCAGGCACCAGCGCCCCGAAGCCCTCGCACCGCAGGATCACCCTGGCGAAGGGCCACCCTCGCGCGTACAGTCGGACTCGACTGGACGGGACACGCGAGAGGACGCAGGACCCTCCCGAGAGCCACGTTGCCACAGAAATGCAGGAGGCATGGGTCGCGAGACGCAGGCCACGAGGGTGTACCCTCGACCTGGCAGGGTCGACCTACTAATCTGGGCCGCCTTTAGCTGGTAGGCATGGATCGCGAGACACAGGACACGAGGGTATACCCTTGATCTGGCAGGGTCGACCTACTCATCCGGGCCGCCTGCAGCTGGGCTGGCTCTCGAGGGCCACAACTCGGGCCTCTGGCGGCCGTTCGGCACCGTGCTGGCGCCCCCGGAACGCTCCCGGCGAGGGACGGCTGCTGGAATTAGGGGGCCACATGCGAACCCTACCCCTACCCCCCACGATTTTCGACGGGGAGGGTGGGGTTCACTTCGCTCGGGAACGCCCGAACGAAGTGAACCCCACCCTCCCCCTCAGAAATCGTGGGGGGTAGGGGTAGGGTTCGCATGTGGCCCCCTAGGGAACGCATCCCGAGGCGGGCGAGCCTCTACAGGAACTGGCGACAACACGCGGGAGAGCCCTCCGCGAGCCGACGACAGCGTGCAGCCAAGCAGAATAAGGGCACGGGAGCCACGAAGACCGCGCACCACCGCCGGAAAAGGGGCAAGTGCACACGACCACCACCAGCGCGAGGCGCGAGGGAGGGCCCTCCTGTTGGTGTGGCCCGGCCCCCCCCCCTCGCTCGCGCCATCCCCTATCCCCAGCTCGGGGAGGCATCGTGGCTCCCTCCAGCGGTGGTGTGAAGGGGGCAACGGGCCCAGGGGGGGACCAGCCCAGGGGGGGATGCAGCGAGCTTGAGCGGTGACAGGCCCCCGAGAACTTTGCATACCTGCACCTTCCTGGACGGTGTGGGCCGTCGGGCCTCTGTCGGCAGGCGATCAGTGGGCGATTGGAGCCGAGGCGTCGAGGAGGAGGGGGAGGACGAGGAAAGAGGAGGAAGAGGACGAGGA
>CAUYUJ010017868.1:0-10000 GCA_963575745.1 Prorocentrum cordatum
ACTCCGCGCAGGCCGAAAGGCCCGAGGCGGGGTGGGCCAGCGGCCTCATCTCACGGCGTCTTACTGCCGCCACTCTGTGACTCATGGAGTCGCCCCGTGAGCAGCGGCAGTCTGAAGAAATGCTGCCGCTGCCCACTCAGAGCTTGAGGAGCAGCCTGATGGACGGCCGCAGCCGCTCCTCCGCTCTGCGCTCTTCCAGGGACCGCCCTGGCTGCTGGCCCCTGGGCTCGTGGGCCTTCTCGACCGCCCTGCCTGGCGCAGAGCTGTGGCCTAACCCCTTGCCACGCTGGGGCGCGTTGCGGCCTAACCCCTCGCCGCGCGGGGGTCCTCCGTGGCCTAACCCCTCGCCACGCTGGGGGTCGGTGCGGTCTAACCCCTCACCGCGCTGGGGAAACTCGTGGCCTAACCCCTCGCCACGCTGGGGGCTGCTGCGGTCTAACCCCTCACCGCGCTGGGGTGCTCCGTGGCCTAACCCCTCGCCACGCAGGGGCCTGTTGCGGTCTAACCCCTCACCGCGCTGGGGTGCTCCGTGGTGGCCTAACCCCTCGCCACGCTGGGGTCTGTTGCGGTCTAACCCCTCACCGCGCTGGGGCCCATCGTGGCTTGACCCCTCGCCACGCTGGGGGTCAATGCTGTCTAACCCCTCACCGCGCTGGGGAATATCGTGGCCTAACCCCTCGCCACGCTGGGGGCTGCTGCGGTCTAACCCCTCACCGCGCTGGGGTGCTTCGTGGCCTAACCCCTCGCCACGCAGGGGCCTGTTGCGGTCTAACCCCTCACCGCGCTGGGGTCCCTTGTGGCCTAACCCCTCGCCGCGCGGGGGCCTGCTGCTGTCTGACCCCTCTCCACTGTGGGGTCCTCCTTGGCTTGACCCCTCGCCACGCTGGGGATCGTTGCGGTCTAACCCCTCACCGCGCTGGGGTACTCCGTGGCCTAACCCCTCGCCACGCTGGGGCCTGCTGCGGTCTAACCCCTCACCGCGCGGGGGTACGCCGCGTCTCGCACTGTCCCCGTCCTCGGAGCTGCTGCCCCCTGGCTCGGGCGGGGTCCCACGACTTTGCCGCTCGCTGTGTTCGCGGGTCACGTGGTATCCGCGGGCCGTGCCCTCCCCCTCGCGTTCAGTCTGTCGGTTTCCCAGGGTTTGGGTCCGCTCTGTTAGTTGCGAGGTCCTGTCTACCACACTGTTGGTCAAAAGGTCCGCGTTTTGCTCACTGGGCACGTCATAGGCTTCCGCCTCAAGCCTCTGCTTGCCTTTGGTCCTGCGGTCTACCCCCTCACCGCGCAGGGGATTTCCGTGGCCTAACCCCTCGCCACGCAGGGGTGCCTTGCGGTCTACCCCCTCACCGCGCTGGGGTGGGTCGCCGACGATCTTATTCAAGTCCCGCTGCAGGTCTGTGTCGTCGTAGTCTGCAGCCTTCTCAGGCTGCGCTGTTGTGTGGCCTAACCCCTCGCCACGCGGGGGAGCGCCGAGTCTCGCACTGTCCCCATCCTCGGTGCTGCTGCACACTGGCTCAGGCGAGGTCCCCCGACTATGCCACTCGCTGTGTTCGCGGTTCACGTGGTATCCGCGGGCCAAGCCCTCCCCCTCGCGTTCAGTCTGTCGGTTTCCCAGGGTATGGGTCCGCTCTGTTAGTTGCGAGGTCCTGTCTACCACACTGTTGGTCAAGACTTCCGCGTCATGCTCACTGGGCTCGTCAGGGACCTCCGCCTCGATCCTCTGCTTGTCTTTGGATCTGCGGTCTAACCCCTCACCGCGCTGGGGTCCTCCGTGGCCTAACCCCTCGCCACGCTGGGGTCCTCTGCAGTCTGCCAGGTGGTACCCTATGCTGTGCTGTACATCTGGGAACTGCTGGTGGTTGTCATCGCTGCTTTGCTTGTCTACGGCCTGCTGGGGGCTATCCTCTCTGTTCTCCTCTTCAGGGAAGTGGTCGAGGTCTGCCATGTCCTTGGTGCTGCGTCCTGCTGGTGGGGGACGGGCACCCCTCTGCATCCCGTCTGGCGCAGGGCTGTGGCCTAACCCCTCGCCACGCTGGGGTCCTCCTCGGCCTAACCCCTCGCCGCGCAGGGGTCCATGGTGGCCTGTCCCCTCTCCGCACAGGGGCCTCCTCGGCTGTCTGGCTGGAGCCCTGCTTGGTACTCGCCCTGCTGCTTGCGGTCGCGGGCTGCGGCTCCTCACCTCTGGCTCAGTCACGCCCAGGATCTGCTCAGCCGTTGCTCTGCGCCGCTCTGCCTCCTTCGGGTCCTGCTGCTGGATCTGTCTGCGCTCCTCTCCGCTGTTGAGCCATGCCAGGCGGCAGATCTCCTCCGCCGCTCGGCGCTGGCTGCGCTGGCGGCTCGTCCCTGACACGTGGCTGAAAAGCCTCTGATAGACGCCAGTCTGCAGCGCCCTCAGCACATGGGGCACGCACGCGGCCTGCCACGATGGCCAGCCCAGCTCGCCCTCTTTCTGGCTCCAACAGCCTGCCAGCGACTGCATGAGCTGCTCGAGCCTGTTCCTCTCGAGCCACGCCACCTCCTGCTCGGGGTCCTGGTCAGCTTCTCCTTTGTTGTGTCGAAGCCTTGGGTGGAGCAAGCCGGCCTCGTCAGCTTCGCTCACGAACTTCATCAGGTCGGGCCCCACTGGCCTGGTCAGCGTTACTGCCACCTGCACTGCCGTCTGCATCAGGCTGTTGGCGTCGTGCCTCTGATCAGGTCCCGCCATGGTCTCCATCTCCTGGCTGCTGTTCGGCTCACCCTCCAGCTCTGGGGCTTCACTGTCTGGGGTCGAGTCATCATCGTCCAGGTTCTCTGGTGACCACTCTCGGCTGGCCTCCGCTGTTCTCGGCAGCGGCCTGCGCTCACTGCTGGGGGTGCTGTGCGCTATGATGTTGTTCCTTCTGTTGTGGAAGGCGTCCATGTGCACTCTAGCTGCCTGCTGCCATGTGCCATACGGGAGGGTAAGCATCCTGGTCATGAGCCTCCGTCGCGTGCGGTGCGTGTTGCGCCAGACTTCTTCGCAGAAGTCCTTTATCTGCTGGATCTCCTGCACGGTGACGGCCCTGGTCTGCTCTTGCGTGTCCGTTCTGCCACCCACATTGGTGATGGCCAGGAGGTACGGCACGCAGTGCTCCATCCAGTCGTCCTTATCGTCCCAGACCTCTTGGTCGACCATGTTCATCCACAGCTCTGCGTAGCCCTCCATGTGGTCGACGAGCCTCAAGCTGGCGTGGACGACAGAGTCCGGATGGCTGGGTGGCTGCTGCGGAGCTGGCTGCGGGCCCCCTGCCTCTGAGCTGTCCCCGTCCAGATCGATCACCTCGTGGTTACTCAGGCCGAGCTTGAAGTCACCTGGCATGGTGATCTCGTCGAGACCCTCATCAGCTGGGTCTGCTGCTGGCTTAGCTCCTCTAGGCAGCTTGCCCCTCTGCATGTCCTCCAAGACTCGCCGCCCTGCTGCTGTTGGGGGCTGACATGGCCTTGCCAGCTTCCTTGCCACTCCTGCCGCGATCCTGCTCTTGTGGTCCCCGATGTAGCTGGTGCCGCCACATTTCTCGCACCAGAGCCAGCCATGGGTGTACTGCGTCTTGTGGGAGCCGTGCACCACCTGCGTGCCGATCTGCACCGCCTTGAAGTCGAGCCTGACGTTGCCGTGCTGGTCCTGGTGGCCGCCGTACTTCCCGAGGCATTTTCCCGCCTCTGCCAACCAGTCTCTTATGCTTTGTCCTTTGGCTGGGCCACTGCGGCACGTAGCACACCACCATCGCGGATGTAGTTTTCGCAGGTCGTGCCCCTGCTGGGCTGCCCTGTCCCTCGCCGTCTGCGGCTTTCGCCGCTTGGCCTTGGGACGCTGAGGGGCCTTGTTGGGGTCCTCCACCGTCACCGCCATGTTGATGGCCAGCAGTCGGTTCTGCACCGCCATGGTGATCTGGTCTCTGATCTGCTGCTGCACGATGATAGCTGGATCCAGTGCTCCGTGCTCCGCTCCCCAGCCTGCGCACTTATCTGCCATCTCGTTACCTATGACCCACCAGGTAGGACCATTCCACCTCTCCAGCTCGGTTGGGTGCTCAATCAGGTGGCTCGGGATGTAGTGGCCCATGATGGTGTCCGTGCTATTATGTAGCTGCTGCTTCGTCTGGAGCCAGAGGTCGTAGTTCGTGCTCCTGTAGTCCAGATCCTCAGGGTCCTGGATCTGCTTGAGTGCGTCCAGGGCGTATTTGCAATCGCTGACTATGTTGAGCCCCCTGGCTGTCGCCGCCGTGGTGTACCCGATGGCTTTGCTCATGGCGGTGAGCTCTGCCCGTGGCACCGTGTGCGGTGCCCTGGTTGTGCCGCACCAGGCAACCACTTCCTGCGGACGCCCTTGTTCGTCGAACCTGAATGCCACCACTGCCCAGCCGCAGCGTCTGAGGCGGGGGTCCCTGGCCGTTTCCCCTGCACCACCTGAGCCGTCCGTAAAACATAGTCTGCTCGTACCTTGTGCCCTGACTGGGCTGCAGCTTGTGCCTCTTCGCTGGTGCAGAAGATCTGCGCCGCCTTCGCCGCGTCCTCGTCTGGGTCGACCTTGGCTGCCCAGGCCGCTGGCGGGATGCCTCGGAGCCAGAAATGCAGGTCCTGCCGCTGGTCCAGCGCGTCCTTCGCCTTCTTCGCCAAGTCGGTGTCATTGCTGTGCCCTATCTCTGCGTTGGCAGGGCATGCATAGTAGCGGTGTTCCTCTGTCTCTATCGCCTCGCCGCATCTCGCGCAGGTGTCATCGCCTTCTTGGTTGAGGTTGGCCGCCCTGCGACGCTCCCTGGTCCAGATGCCCGCCACCGCTATGGTATCCAGCATGGCTGCCTCTGCATGCTGTCCTTTACGCCTCCTTCTTCTCAGGTGGCGCTGCAGCTGATAGAGGTCGCCTCCAGCCTGAAGTCCTTCTCCACTGCGATGGCCAGCTGCCTGCTGCCAGAGCTGCTGCTGCGCGCTCTGCTGGACCTCATGCAGGAGCGCGCCGAAGTGGGGAATGTCATCTGGCTTGTAGGCCCACTCGTCACCTGCTGGGCTGATCCAGCTGTCCAGGCGTCGCGGTATCCAGCCTAACCCAAGCAACTGCACAATGACCCCTGCCATAGGTCCCTTGACCTGCTGCCACCTGCGGTTGGGTTCCAGGGCGCCCAGCTTGGCGTAGAGCAGGAGCCAGCCCCTCTGATACCTCTTGAGCTCCGTCGGGTGGTCGACTACGGTGAGCCAGAACTGCTTGATCTGGTCGCCGATGGCTCGGGTGACTGCCTCTTGCATACCCCTCTGGATCAGGAGGATGGTGGACGTGCAGCGTCCTGCCTTGTGTCCGCCTGTGAGGAGCGCTGCCTCCGTTGCCCTGACCAACTTCGCCTCCGTGGGCGTGATGCCATGCGCTGGTAAGTCCCAAGCCTGCTGGCAGTAAGCACCTGCTGCATAGACCTTTGCCGCGCCTCTGGCGTCCGTCTTCGCCAGGTCCCTGAGCTTGGCCACCCTCTGCTTGGCCTTGGCCTGGCGCGCGGCATGGGTGGGTCGCCGCAGCTGCTTTCCAAGGCTGGTGTCCACGCCGAGGTCGCGCACTACCCCTGGTTGCTTGTTGGGGGTGCCCAGGCTGTCCAGGATGCTGGCGACTTCTGCCTGGAGGTCCTTGTCCGAGGCCACCACTGCCGTCTTGACAGAGATGGGGATCGCGAGCTGCTTGAAACCATCGTGCACCAGCGCCGCCACGTGCTTGATCTGGTCAATGACCGGCCGCCGCGCGCCCTCTACCTGCAGGGCCAAGTCGTCCAGGTACTGCTGCATGACGACGAAAATGTGGTGCCTGTGCGCTGCATCCAGGATTCCATACAAGAGCGGTCTGGTGAGGTCTACCGCTCGGCCACAGCCTGCTACCATGCTGTTGGCAGGCTCAAAGATGTCAGAGAAAAGGCGGTGGGCCATGATGGCTCTGGGCGCAAGGTACATCTGCACGGCCATTGCCAGCGACAGCAACGGGTACTGGAGGGCACTGGCCTTCTCGATCAGCTGGTCGAGGCCTATGTTGTCGTAGAAGTTTGCCGCGTCGTAGAACACTCCTGCTGCATGAAAGCCCATCTCCGTGGCGGCTTCTGCCCTCATAAGTCTGTGCATTGCTACTCGTAGCGCTGAGGAGCCAGCTACTGCCGAATCCCAGAAGCCCGCCGCTGCCTTGCTCCAGGTGGCTACTATGGGCCTCCTGGCTGCGCTCCAGATGCGGTACGGCATGGGCATGAGGCCGATGGGGCGCTCTCCTCCGATTCCTGGCTTCTTACCCAGCAGCAGCTCCAGCACCAGGTAGAATTGCCACGGCCAGGCTGCCCGTTGCTCACAGCTGTTCAGGCACTGCACGAAATCTTCCAGCCCCTGGGCTCCCATGGCCTTGAGCTCTGGAGCCCTCCACCAGTCCGCTCCTTGGCCTGCATTGCTCTTCAGGTGCTGGATGATGGAGCCTATGATGTCCTTGCTGATGGGCTCGAGGGCATTCGCTTGGGCCAGGGCAGCCTGCCTCAGCTTGGCCAGCGCCTCTTGGATCCTCTCGGCCTTCTGCGCATCTCGTGTCCACCTGCGTTGCCATGCTTCTTTGCGCAAGTCCACCAGCTGCTGCGGGTGGTTGATGACCTGGCCCTCGTGCTCTAGGATGTCCTCCAGATGGCTGCGCTCCGCTGCTTTGGTGTAGGCGTGGGCCATCTTCGCACTGCCTGCCGTGGCGTCGTGCACCCAGTGGATGTACGCCTTCTTCACCGCCTTTGTAAGCAGCTTGGCCATGCTCTTTACCTCCTCTGCTACCCTGCTGATCGTCCCTGGGTCCACAAGGGCGCCCTCTGCTATCGCGTGCAGGTCTGCGAGAAGGGCCTGCTGCTGGTCCTTGGCTGCACCTTCATCGTTCAGCCTGCCTGGGTCTGGCTGGTTGAGCTGCTGCGCAAGCTGCTGTCTTGTGTTGATCTGCTGCTGCGTCTGGCGGCCACTGTGTGTGCGGACCTGCTGCTCTCGGCGGCTACTCTGGCCACTGCCTGTACCCGGAGCATCATGTAGTTGTCTTCGCGCTGCTCCTTCTGGTGCTCTTTCGCCTATAACTTCTCGCATGAACCTCCGCAGGTTTGCGAGCTCCCTCCAATGCATCATTTCCAATTCGTGCCTCCTCGTCGGCACCTCTCGCGCAAGTCCTTGGGGAAAGCCTCGGCGTCGTGGTTCTGCATGTCTCCATGCTCGCTCGCAGAGGTCCCTGATGATGTGGCTGAGGCCGGCCTGCTGGCACCTACGCCTGAGCAGTCTCACCATGCCATTGTTGCCTCCGCCTCCCAGGATGGTCTCCAGGAACGGCACACAGATCTGCATCCAGTTGCTGTTGTCCGTGGGGAGCTGCACCAAGTTGTCCATCCAGATGGCCGCCCAGCACTCCAGGTCGTCTCTCATGGCCACGTAGTCTTCCCGCTCCCGCTGGTGTTGGTCGTCATTCCAGGGGTCTGAAGGGGGCAGGCCCATATCTCGTTGCTCATCTGCCTCTGGGCTTGGCGGCGCTTGGTTCTGACTCCTCAGGTGATCGGTACCCTCTGCCTCCAGAGTGCCAGCTGGCTGAGGAGGTGAGCAGTGCGTGTCACCTGGGGCGGTTTCACCAGATCCAGCTGCCTGACGACGTGCGGTCTGGCCGTTGCCGTTGCCATCCTGCTGCCCCTCGATACGCTGGTGGAACCCATCGCAGTCCTTCTGGTCTGCGGTCTCCTGGCAGTTCTGGAAGCGGTCCTCCTCTTCCTCGAAGGGGTCGTGGTCTTGGACGTCCATGGTGCTGCATCCTGCTGGTGGGTGGGAGTCAGGTCCAGCTGCTCGACGGCGAGCGGTCTGGCTGGACTCGAGGCTGGCCTGCTGCCACTCGATGTGCTGGTGGTACCCATCGCTGTTTTCCTGGTCTGCGATCTCCTGGCGGTACTCCAAGTAATCCTCCTCATCCTCGAAGGGGTCGTGATCTTGGATGTCCATGGAGTTGCGCCCTGCTGGTGGGGGAAGGGCACCCCTCTGCATCCCTTCTTGGCAGCTGTCTGCGGTGCTGTGGGTTTGCCCCACGTGGAGGTCTGGGACGCCTCCTGCTGCGCCCCCACTGCCTGCGCTCCGCTGCTGCTGCTCGGGGGGGCCCTTGCCCCGCTCGGTGGGGGAGCGTTCCTCCGAGCTTCCTCCCGAGCTCTTCGATGGGCTCAAGGCTGGTGCAGGGTCGCCTTCTTCGTGGCCTTCCTGGCTGCCCGACATGACGGGGCCAAGCTCCGACTCCAACGGGCCCTGTCCTCCCCCCGAGTCCTCATCGGGAAGTGCATGGGTCTTGCCCTGTCGACTTGCCGCTGCCTCCTGCGCTCGGGCGTCGCGGTGCGAGAGCTGCCGCGCCAAGGAGGAGATCTCCGCCCACCACGCATGGATCTTCCTTTCAACCCCTGCCCATGGCGTAGAGGTGACGGTGTCCTTGATGCTCACGCTCTTGTAGCTCGGGGGCCTGCTGTGCCCGAGATGACGTCCTCGCTCTTCCTCTGGGATGCCGATGCTCTCGCACAGGCTGAGCTCGAGTGTGCTAGCGAAGTGGTCATACTGTTGCCCCAGATCCAGCATGTCCCGCTCCATCATCTTGCCGACGACAGTGTGCTGCAAGTGCTGGGGCAACTCGTCGTAGACACGCAAGCAGACCCTCTCGGAGGTGGCCTGCCACAGCTCGTCAGGGATGACGTGCTGGGCCTCCTTGTCGTAGTACAGTTGCGGCACTGGTTCCATGTCGTTTTCTTCCTGGTCGCATCCTGCCTCTGCCAACGCTTGCTGACGTCGACGCATGGCCTCCTGGCCTCCTCGCGCCGCTCGCCTGCAAGCGGCTCTGGACTTCGGCATTCTCTCAACTGCGACTGGTGGCTTTATGGCTGCTGGCCTGCGAAGTACCCTGCCCTTGAGCTTTAGAGGCCGCCCTCTCAGCTTCAAGCGGATGTCTATGTGCGGCTTCCACGGCACGGCCCTGAGCAGCTCTAGCTGGTCAAAGTACGGCGCCAGGCCCTGCGAGATCAGCGCGAAATCGATGCACCTGGCTTCGCCTCCTGCTGGGAAGCACGTGGGGGGCGCCCTCCTCCGCCGCTGCTACTTGAGCATTCAGCACCCTGGGCCAGATGCTGTTGTTGAGCTCCGACGGCGTCATGTTGAAGTCCCCAAGCGCTGCCCATGGCCCTCCCCAGACGGCCATATTTGCCCGCAGGTCGCAGAGGATGTCGACGTTCCTCTCTCCAAAGCCCGTCCCACACTCAAGGTGGACGAAGGCCACTGCGAAGCGGACCTTGTGCAGGTTGGAGATCACCACCGTGACGTCGCTGCCGTCCTCGTGCAGGTAGTGCTCGTCGAAGCCCGCGATCCTGTCCTGGACGTCCAAGGATCCTCGCGTAATGACACACGTTCCACCTCGAGTGCCTTCTCCTTCTCCTGGCCGTGCCTTGGTCCAGTAGCTGTGCATGCCATTCCTCCTGAGCGCCGCCCTTGCCTTGCCTATCTGCGCAGGCTGGCGGAGGTGGTGCTCTGCGATGCCGATGATGCCCCTGTCCTTGGTGTCGTTGATCTCCATGAGGTACCCCTGTGCCTGGGGGGCCCAGGTCGTGACATTGAAGAAGTCGATGTGGCAAGGGCGGCGAGCCTTCTTCGCGCTCGCCTTGGGGCGGCTACCCTGCTGAGTGGTCACCTTGCCCTTCTGCGTCGACGACTGTCTCGGCGCGCCTGGCCTGCGAGACCTTCTCTCGCGCCTCCTGGATGTGGGCCCCCACTCTAGCTCGGCGTTCCTCTGATTTGTCATGTTCTGCTGCACCTGCTTCTGGTTGGGCAGCTGCCGCGGCGCCGTTAGGCGCAGCCGCAGCAGCTGACCCTGCTGCCTCAGCGCCTGTGGTGGCACCTCGCAGAGGGGCTGGGCTGGCAGCGCAGACACGCTTGCCTGGTGGGGCTTCTGCTGCTTCTGGGTCTTGCTCTCCGCTCTTTGACAGGCGCTTGGTGCGGGCCTGCTCGA
>CAUYUJ010017868.1:15000-40000 GCA_963575745.1 Prorocentrum cordatum
ACCTCCCCCCGCGCCTGGCTTCAGCCTTTGATCGGAAAGGTGACGCCACCCTGTTGCATGCGCTTGAACTGTTCACCTTTGTTTATCTGCAGGCAAAATGTATTTCAGATCCTACGCCGAGGTCCTCGGGACACGACCCAGGTTCCATCAGCTTTGTGTACCAACTTTGCTCCGACTGTCTCTATGTGGGTCAAGGTTCCATGGTACGGCACTCTAGTGGGCACTCTTGTGGAGTTGGGCGCTTCCGTGAGCATTTACGAGGCCTCCGCTGTATCTCCAACGGGACCCCAACTAAGGAGCGCAGTCGGTACCTCCTGCTGTCCCCTGGGTGCTCCTCTTGGCTCCTGATGCTCTTTCTCGCTGTTGTGCCCTCCTCCCAAGCCCACGCTCAGGAGAGCGCGTTTATTGCCTACTCGCGACCCGCGGCTAACAACCTGAGTAATCCCCATCTTGGGCGTCTGCGGGCAAGGTACAGGGAGACGCCCAGAAGGCGCAGACACCGGTCCTGTAGGCGTCAGGCTCTACCTCATTGTGGCGCTCAAACTGTGCTAAACCAATCTTGGTATGAACGACGTATGGCGTCTCTCTGCACTAGGTATATGGGCTTCTCTAGGTACCTCGCGGGCCGACATAAGTGGCAACATTTTCTCCAACACAAATACGGTGATCTCTATGACCGCCTCCTCCAACAGTGGACTTCGCAAGGTTTGGGCTACGGGCCCCTCGACATCCTGGGAACGGGTCAGACGGTCCTTATGATGAAATGGATCTCTGTGAACCCCCACGCTATTCCTTGGGAGTGCATCTGTCGGGGCCGACGACATGGTTCCGACTGCCTGTCTCATGTGCGTCAGTTTACAACTCTGTATCCCCATTGGATGGATCGGATAAGGATTCGATCGTCGCTGAAGGCCTACCTCAACAATCTGCGACTGCCCGCCCCTGTGCCGACGGTGATCGAAGTGCCTCACAGCTCGGAGGTAGCAGCTGTGCGCGGCTGGCTGGCCAACACGGTCCAGCAAGCCCGACCTACCAGGCCAGCTTGGGCCACGTGGGCCGCCAAGTCAGCACGGATTTTGGTCCAGACAACGCCGTGCATTCGAGGAGGTATGTGCGACATTGCTCGCACTTTTCGTACCATGCAGTCTGACCAGCTTGCCTCTCTCACTTTAGATGACTTCAAACGCGCCGCCAGAGGCGACGACATGGAACGAATCCCCGTGAACGGCCGCATTCCCCTTCTCACTCCGACCTCCTCAAGCGCCCGTACGAAGGACACCCGAGCCTCTTGTGACAAACGGCTAGCCTCTCAAGGCCTGGAAAGGACCCAGTTCTCCCCTTTTCGACGGCCTCCTCCACGGCCCACCCCTGAAGGACCCCAAGACGAAGGACCCTACCGACACTTGACTGCAGCACGAAGGAAGTTTGAGGAACGGGCCTATAAGGCTCGCCAGGCTTGCACGTTTACGGTGGAAGATAAAGAGCCGAACGCTGTGGAAAGTCTCTGGGATTTATCATCTGGCTCGGCGGCTTGCTATGATCGCTCGAGCTCCTACACGGTGGAGGGTAATCAATACCCCTGCGTTGGCTGTGGTTTCTTGGTATCGGTTACTATACGATTACACCATCCCCAAGGGCATGCGATCACCTGGGGAGGGCCCTCTAAACCAATCCCACATTCCATACATCTACCCAACGGTCAAGCTGAAGTGCTGGTGCGGTGAGTTTAAGACCCCACCTGACGGCCGACATCGGTGCTCCAAGCCACAACACAGCTGCTTTCGGAACATATGCAGCTTCGTGTGTTTACCATCCCGTGCGCTGTACCGTTCGATCAGCCGTGCCTTTACTTTCCTCTCCAACCAGTTCAATCCAGGATGGCCCTTTCTCTCTCTCGACACGGCCGTGCCCAGTGTGCTGGACCAATGCTGTCATCTGGTCTCGGCACCGACAGTTGGTCCACCTTTGTGCAGAGGCTGTTTGCAGCCAATGCAGCTCCCTGGCGTCCTGGTTGGGGACGCAGGACAGGCATGCGCAGCTATCGATGTGTCACGAATCCAGGACTGCCTGGACAGGCTGTTCTCAAAAGTTGAGGCCCATCGGTGTATCACTGTGCTCCGCACACAACGCTCCCACGCTTACTTTGGAGGCCATATCAATCAACGCCTGTGGGGCCGCGCGGTCTGGACGGTACGCAGCCTTCGGAGGGCCTTGGAAGGTTTCTTGGATATGCGGTTATGCTTGGTTGGTGGGCTCGTGATGCAACAGCTTCAAGGGATCCCCATGAGTGGCCCACTCAGTGGCTCCATTCTACATGCGGTCCTCAGCGACCCAGAGTATCAGATGGACGCCCGCTATCCAGGAAGACGTAGTACTATTCTCACTGGCAGGTATGTCGGCGACATCTTTTTAGCTTCAAAAGTATGCTGTACCAAATGTGTGCGACGACTGGTCTACTCGGTCTATGGGTCAACGGTCTCATTTGATTTTACGGGCCCCACCATTGTTGATGACACTGTCATGGCCCCCTATCTCGAAACAGTTTTCTTCTTTACTATCCACAAGGTCCCCCCTTGGGTCATGCACAAGAATGGGACATATGCTATTTCGGGAGACAGCTCCAAGCTAGCCAAACAATCACTACTGCCCTATATGGGCTCCTTCCCACCTACTCTCCGAAAGCAACAACGCGCTGAACTTCGTGGGCGCATACGAAGGTGGGAGAACCTCCGAATCGGTAACAACAACTGGCTGGTGCTAATTTGCTGCGATCTTCTGGTTATGTTCCGACTTGGCGATTCCCAACCACACATTCGACGGACCTGGAGAGGCCTTATTCCACCCTCTCCTCGACTGGAAATTGCGGAAAATGCGATCCGACTTGCGATGCTCACATGTTGTTCTCTTATAGCCTCACCCAATACCCTTGCAGCCCTTTTCTCTCAGAGCTTGGAGGGCCCTTCGAGTTACGACGGCAGCCCGCCCCCACCGAAGTCTGCGTCCTACCGACCCTGTGCGATGTTCTCGTCCTGGAAGAAGGGCGGGGGCAAGGGCCTCGGGCAGCAGAACCGCCAAGGAGGCCCCTACGCGCCCCGCTACAACCAGCAATGGTCACGAGGTGGGTCTGGCCCCACCAACTACGCCTCCTTCAGAAGCAATAGCGGCGGTGGCTACAGCAGCATGCTCGGCCATATGACCTCCGTTATGGACAACATCGCCGCCCTCGGGGAGCTCGCGCGCGTGGGCAATGCGCTGGCCCAGTCTCAGCAGCATCCGACGGTGCCGACCCCAGGGGCGTCGGGCGGGACCTCTCTATCACCACCAGCTGTTCCCGTGCAGACTACTGGCGTCTCTACGACCTCGGAACCAGCCCGTGAGCTTGTCGGTGCGCTCACGGATGTACTCCGATCCAGCGTTCCTGGAGACACCCGACTGCAGCAGACGGTGGGCCGCTTACACAGCCTGGTTGGCTCCACCCCTGGGTCAGGCACTTCGACTACCCCTACGGCGACAGGCTCAACGGCGGCACAGGCCGACACCTCCATAGCCAGCCATCCCGTCATCCAGAAGCTCCAGAACAACATGGCGAACCTGCAGACCACCGCCGAGTCTCATGGCCAGCAGATCGGCAGGATTAACAACACCCTGGCCAGTGCAGCTGAGGACTCAAGGGCGACTCGCCAGTTGATGGAACGGATGCTCGGCATGCCTCGACCTACACCCCAGGCAGGACCACCTCTCACCCCGCCCAGAGCGGGCCCACAACCATCGACCATCGACTCCAGCAGCGACCACACCGACCACACCGACACCTATAGCTGGGACCCCCATTCTACTAACGACTGGCGGGGGTCGTGCGGCTCCTGCCCCATCAACCCTATTCAAGACCCAGATGACCACGGCGGATCATGATCATGCGTTGAGTATATTGGGCATCAGCGGTGGGCGCCAAAACCTGGTTCAGCTCTCCCAGGAGATCGCGTCTGCCGAGGGCGCCCCGATGCCTTTCAGCGAATGGTGGTCTCAGATTCAGCGGTGCAAGGGATTATCGCAGTGGCAGACGAAGCTTCAGAGTTTGGGAATGCCGGCCACCGACACTCACTGAACAAGCAGTTTCACAAAGGTCGGACAGAGCATGTCTGCCCGTATGCTGTGTGACGGAACATGGGGTGCCACGGATCTCCCAAACATTGTCATCGGCTGAGCAACAGATCATCCAGCTGCTTCGTGGTTGGTGGCCGCAGATCCTACAGAACACATCTGGCCACTTGTTCGTTTCCTATTAACTTTCATCCCGATAATCGTGGCTGCATGGACGGCGTATCAGACTTGTATATTCGTTGGGTTTGCTCGGACCTCAGCCGAGAGCATGCTCACCTTTTGCGATCCAAAAGGACTGTGACTATACTTCCGCTGGTTGGCAGTCGTCTTTTGCGTCAACTGATTTTCCCTGAGATTGGTGGGTGTTTTCAGACTGCCGCAAAACTGTTCGGAGGTCGTCATCCCAACACGTTTGCCTCTTCCTCATCAATACGGGCAGATACACAACCCACGGTGGGAGAGACGTGGGCGTGGTTTGCCGCAGTTGCCCAACCCATTCTGATCGGGGTCTGTGCCTGGTTAGGCCACTAGTGATAATGATTGTGATATCAGTGTTGCTACAGTTAACTGCATCCGTGATGGCTTGAGAATGCTCTTGAGCCTGATGCAGCGGTTTCTTTAGCATCCCAACCCTTTTCACTTTGGTCGGGATGTGTGTGTGCGTGTGCCTTTTCAATCATTTCAATGACCTCTGATGCAATTTCAGCACACACAGGCTTCTAGGTTTGTGAATTCTCATCGGACAGTAGCTCGGAACCTGTATGCTCTGACTCTTTTGGTTTCATGTCTCGGGCCGTCTGCGTTGGGTAATCCGCGCGTCGACGTCTTTGGGACTCTTGGGATCCTGCTGGTGTGCCAGTGCAGGTTCTCTGTCTTCCTCTTCCTCTCTCCCCTGCTTGTTCTCTTCTTCGCTTCCGTCCTCTCGCCTCCTGGCCGTGCCCCTGCTCGCTCGCTCCCCTCGCCTGCGCCTCCTGCCTGCGATCCTACCAGACAGCCGCCGTCTGGGTTTTCACATGGCAGCCTTTCTGTTCAAAGCCTCCGAGCGGGGGGTTTAGGAGCTCGCTCAAGGCCGAAAGGCCGCAAATACGTATTGGCTCCTCGCTCGGCTGCGCGTGTGACAAGATCGCCTGCGCTTGGGGCTTGTGACAAAGATTGTTACCTCGTGCTTGATTGTCTACGCCTACGGCGATTGAGGCTTCGCCTCTCCTGGCACTCTACCGTGGTGACGTCTTGGGAGCTCGTCTGCAGTGGCCTGGTTATCTTGATAACGACAACTCATCCAAGTGTGTGTGTGTGTGCGTGCGTGCGTGCGTGCGTGTGTATGTGTGCGCGCATATGATGTGGTGTGACGCGGTGCAGCGTGGTGGTGGTGGGTGGGGTAGTGGGGTGGTGGTGGCGGTGCGCGGTGGTGGTGCGCGTGCGTGCGTGCGTGCGTGCGTTGGTGGGTGGAAGTGGCGGTGGGCAGGGCGGGGCGCGGTGCGGTGGTGGCGGGCGGATGGGCGCGCGAGAAAGAGGCACGCGCTGGGGCGAGAACGCCATCCTGAACGACTGAAGCAAAACACCGATCCGAAAATGAGGCCCACGCTGCAGCGGGAGCACGATTCGGAACGAGCGGAAGCCCGAAAATGAGGCCGGCGCCTCAGCGAGAGCAGCATTTTGAAAATTATCCCGGCGAAGGACCCAACCATATGCAGTTGTGGGTACCGTAATTGTGAAAATCTTCTTCGGTGAAACCCCCTATGGGGCCACGAAGCGCTGCACTGGGTGGGGGGGAACGCTGTTCTGGGTGAGTGGTGTGTCAAGTAAGGTTTCCGGGACGCATGCGGACGGTCCCACTGGGGGCTTCGGTGGAGCTCCCTATGGGGCCACGAAACGCTGTACTGGGTAAATGAAAATGCCAAATTGGGCTTCCGGGACGCATGCGGACGGTCCCACTGGAGGCTTCGGTGGAACTCCCTATGGGGCCACGAAACGCTGTACTCGGTGGGTGAAAATGCCAAATTGGGCTTCCGGGACGCATGCGGACAGTCCCACTGGAGGCTTCGGTGGAGCTCACTAAGGGGCCACGAAACGCTGTATTGGGTCGGTGAAAATGCCACGTTGGGTTTTCGGACGCATGCGGACGGTGGCGCTGGGGCCTTCGGTGGAGTTCCCTACGGGGCCGCGAAATTCTGGACTGGGTGGGTGAAAGTGCCACAATGGGTGTTTCGGGACGCTTGCGGACGGTCCCACCGGAGCCTTCGGTGGAGCTCCCTGTGGGGCCACGAAACGATGCACTGGGTGGGTGAAAATGCCACCAGTGGGTGTGCGGGACGCATGCGGACGGTGGCACTGGGGCCTTCGGTGGAGCTCCCTGCGGGGCTACGAAACGCTGTAACGGGTGGGTGAAAATGCCAAATTGGGTGTTTCAGGACGCACTCGGACGGTCCCACTGGGGGCTTCGGAGGAGCTCCCTATGGGGCCACGGAGCGCTGTGCTGAGTGGGGGGGACGCATGTGGACGGTAGCACTGTGACCTTCGGTGGGGCTCCCTATGGGGCCACGAAACGCTGTACTGAGTGGGGGGGAGGAGGAGAAGGAGGATGAGGAGGAGGAGGAGGAAGAGAAGGAGGGGGAGAGGGAGGGGGAGGGGGAGGGGGATCGGGATGGGGAGGAGGAGGAGGAGGAGGAGGAGAGGAGGAGGGGAGGAGGAGGGAGGAGGAGGAGGGAGGAGGAGGAGGAGGAGGAGGAGGGAGGAGAGGGGGAGGAGGAGGAGGAGGAGAGGAGGAGGAGGAGGAGGAGGAGGAGGAGGAGGAAGAGGAGGGGGAGGAGGAGGAAGACGAGGACGAGGAGGAGGAGGAGGAGAAGGAGGAGGAGAAGAAGGAGAAGCAGGAGGATGATGATGATGAGGAGGAGGAGGGGGAGGGGGAGGGGGAGAGGGTAAAGTGCTACTTGAACAGCTTCCCCTTAGCGGACGGAGCATCGGCACACACATCGACTGTCGGAGCTCCGCGAGGACTTCCTGGATCGCCGCTGGGGCCCCCTGGTGGCGCCTCCGGCGCCGCCCCTGGCGCGCTCCGCGCGCCAGGGAGTGGGGGCCACAGCCGATGCAGTAAATCCGAGGGTGGAGCTCCGAAAATGTGTGTACGGCACTTTCTTATTCCACTCCTGGAACGTGGAGGTGAAGCCGTCAAGGCCCAAGAAGACCAGCAGCAACAACAAGCCGTGTGCGCTCGTGCCCGCCGAGTGTTTGGCCTTGATGTTGCCGGTCATGAGGAACTCGGTTACGCCGCCGGTCACGGCCGCGGCAACGGCCCAATCGGTGAAGCCGTAGCGCTTCTGGGAAATGATGATGCCCCAGATCATCACTGGCATCATCTTAAAACTCTTGCCCAGCATCTGCACGGGGAAGGCCACGTACTTGAGGGCCTCGTACTGGCACCACGTCGCGCCGACGTTGGACAGGGAGATCGCGCAGTACTTCCAGAGCGGCGCCTGGTTCTTGACCTCCTCCGCCTTGGCGACCAGCATGCCCATCGCGAAGGTGACCGCCACCAGGCGGTTGCACATCACCAGGAACACGGAGACCTTGAAGAGGTCCTGGCCGTAGGGCTCCGACATGATGCGTTCCTGCAGGAGCCCGCAAGAGAATAATGACAAAAACCGTATGAGCCCGCAGGAGAAGAATAGCCTCACATAAGACAGACCAGCATCAATAGAAACTCTCAGAGGCCCGCGCGGATGTCTGAGATCGGAGCTGGACACCTCGAGAAAGACAAGTGTCATGTTGGGGGGAAAAGGGTTGGGAAGACACAGGGCACGAATGTGTAAGACACACCCTCAACATACTCGATAATATGGATGATCTGATCGTTTCGCCCATCCGATGCGTGTCTTCTTGGCACCCACCCCTGGCGCGGCGGAGCGCGCCTTGGCCGGCGCCAGAGGCGCCGCCGGTGAGGCCCGGGCGCTGGACGAGGAGGAAAAGGGCGGGGAGCATGAGCAGGAGGAAACAGGGAAGGGGAGGGAGGGACGGAGGAATGAGGGAGGAGGACGAGGAGGAGGAGGAGGAGGAAGAGGAGGAAAGCGGAGGAGGAGGAGGAGGAGGAAGAGGAGGAGGAGGAGGAGGAGGAAGGCGAACGAGGACGGGGAGGAGGACGGGGAGGAGGAGGAAGGAGGAGGAAGGAGGAGGAGGAGAACGCTGACGCTGGCGACGACGCTGACGACGCTGGCGACGACGCTGACGACGCTGACGACGCTGACGACGACGACGACGACGAAGACGACGACGACGACGATCCGAGAGAAGTCCGCGCGGACCTCCAAAAGCCTATGCCTGTGCAAGTTTTCCTCCTCTGGCGCAGACCACCAGGCACACGGTGCACCGAGGAGTGCGCCAGGTGGCGGGGCTGAAGCCGGCTGCCCCCCTCGATCCTCGACCCTCCTCCCCTCCTCGATCCTCGATCCTCCCCTCCTCGATCCTCGATCCTCCCCTCCTCGATCCTCGATCCTCGATCCTCACCTCCTCGACCCTCGATCCTCGATCCTCCCCTTCTCCCCTCCTAGATCCTCGACCCTCCCCTCATCGATCCTCGGCCCTCGATCCTCCACCCCTGGATCCTCGATCCCCCCCTCGATCCTCGGTCTTCGATCCTCCCCTCCCCTCCTCCATTCTTGACCCTCGATCCTCCCATCCCCTCCCCCATCCTCCTCCCTCCGTCCTGACAGAGCGACAAAAAACCAACAACTGCGCAAACATAAACTTTCGACGACCGGCGCGGATTTCTTGGACTGACACTGGACCCCCTCTCCCTGGCGCACGGAGCTCCGCCAGGGGGGTTCAAGCACCGATCCGAGAAATCCGCGCGGAGCTCCGAAAAAGTCTGTGTACTGCTCGTTGTGGCTTGAGAAAAAGGTGCCGGTGCTGCTACAGACATCGTGCTACGATAAGGAACGGAAGGGCTTTTCTGGCCACGGCGGGCGTGGGCCACAAACAGCTCCCACGACAGAGGTCCGAGGAACGGCCCGGGAACCCGAACCCCTCGTGAGCCCAAGGCGGCCCTCCTTTCAGCATCTTGACTGTTCCCCGTTGCGCGTGAGAAGCTTGACAAAGGTGCCGATGATTGGGCGATTGGCAAGGGGGGGGACCTAAATGGACGGAGGAGAAAAAACTCTCAGGCCCCTTTAAGAAGCAGCAGGGGCTCAAAAGGTGCCCGAGATGCCGCTACTCCGCGAGCCTCTCCCGAAGTGCAGTCTGACCAAAACTTCAAGGATAATCCAGCTGTGGCGACGAAGGCTCTCCAGAACGAGCCGCGGTTTCGGCATCTCTCTCTTCCCCGACGTCCGACGCGCTCCTGCGGGAGGAGGGGGAGGAGGAGGAGGAGGAGGAGGAGGAGGAGGAGGAGGAGGAGGAGGAGGAGGAGGAGGACGAGGAGGAAGAGGAAGAAGAGGAGGAGGAGGAGCAGGAAGAGGAGGAGAAGGAGGAACTAGAACTGCGGGGCTTGGAATCTGCACGAGAGAAAGCATGGTGGCAACAAGATGTAGATTGCGGGTCTTTTACTCTTCATGCAAAAAGTAAATGTGCGTCCGCGCTCGGGCCAAACAGCGGCGACCCCTCTGACTTCAATCGGGATTGTGCGGGCGATCGAACAGCTCTGGCGGAGAAGAGATACCAAAAGAAGAAAGGAACCAACACTATCCAACCACAAGCACGCTCTAGACTCGGCAGGGAGACGCCGTCGTTGTCTGATCTGACGGGCGCGCGACGCGCAGGGGGAGCGCGTGCTCCTCTACTGCAGTGGTGAATCCGCTCGTGCTCCTAAGAGCGGCGCTAGAGGAGCTCACGCGCATAAAGGATGATGGTGTGGGCTTCCTCGTGCCGCACTGTGCATGATGGTGGTGACCTCGGGCCTCAGACGCGGGGTCTGAACGAGGGGCGATGGCAAGGTGATGGCCCCGGGGTCACGTGGATGGAGGTGGAAGTGACGTGCCTTGACCTGGCAAGTGGAAGAGAAGGTAATGGATGTAGATTGACCTTGAGGGATGAGCGCATTTTTATGGCACTATCGCCCCGAGGCCCGCCGCGGGGGCCGTTCCGATGTCAGACTGCGCGCGTGATCTTCTCGCTGGGCGTGCCGAACTAGGTGCTGACCGTGGGCAAGGGCTGCTGCGGCTCCGCGCTGGCGCCGGCCGCGCGGAAGAGCCGCGCTGGCGCGCTGGCACTCGACCTTCTCCCCAAACCTGCGGAGCTTCTTCTTCTTCTTCCTCCTGGAAGGTCGGTGATGTTCCACTTGCATATGAACTCCAACCCCCCCGAGGTGTCGAATTGCGTGGGTTCGCTATGTTCCTTGTCCTGGCCAGGTGGCCGTACAACGTACTCGAGGGAGCCGATGGGCGCCATGGCTCTTGTCCTCGGCCAAGATGGGCGCGGGGTCGACGGGCGAGATGAAGCCGATCTCCAGCCTGAGCCGAAAGCCACGTTGGTCTAGTCGCCGTCAGCCCCGCAAGCAAGCGACTGGGGCTGGGCCCCCGGATAGCGGCGGCGACAAGGTGGCACACGCGGCGCGCGCTCACCCGCAGGCGACAGCGAGCGCATTGCACGTGGTGACACCGCCCGTGGCAATTTGTGGCTGCGCGGCAGGCTCTTAGGCGAAGGATGCCGAGGGGCGCCTCGCCGCGGGTAGCCAACGGGCACCAATCGACAGCTGGCCGTGAGCCGACTTCTGCGCGCGACAATCAACGGCGGCACTCGATGCTGAGCAGAGCGAACAACAGCCTTGCGTCGCTCAGCCAGCCTAAGTCCCTGGTGGCCACGAATATGAACCTGAGAAACATATGACGTTGAAATGTCACGCCTTGCCTCGTTGAGCTGCCGCGCGCGACGCGTCCGAGACCTCCTCGGCGGCGGCACCGCGAAAGGCTAAGCGTCCTCCGAGAGCGCCGTGGCCATCACTTCTCGAGGAGGTGGCGCACTCGGCGGGCTCGGTTCAAGCGCGGGTGACTTACTGGAAGGAATCAGCCGGCAATGAGACGTCGTTGCCGCGCGGCGTCTGCCAAGAGGATGGGCCGCAGACGATCGCGTGTCGAGCCGCCAGCTCTCGTCTAGAAGCCCAACGAGGACGGGCGTCGGAGGTCGAGCGCTTGACTCGGCTCGGCCCGCGGGCGCTGCATCGAATGGCCCGTCTGCCGACGGCGCCATTTCCTCCGCGAGTGACCGGGCCGACGAGGGCGTGGTCCACGAGCGACGAGGCGGTTGCAGTCCTGGAGCTTCGGCGGCCTACTCGGAGGCGCGTCGACACGCGCGCGCGGCAGCGGGCGCCCACCAGCGAACCGCGACGCGCGTCGGGGGCCTGCGCGCGGGCTCAGCGGCGCGCGAGCCACAGCGGCGGCCAAGCGCGCTCCGGCTGGGCCGCGCACGAACCTGCCAATAAGAAAAAAGCGGCATCGTGAACACTAATCCCTGATCCCCCTGCTGCTTACGTGTCCCATGTGTCCGTGCACGTGCCCACCTACGCTTGCGCCGCGGCGACTGTTGACCACTGCGACAACAAACAGCATGCTCTCCCAAACTGCCGTGCTACCACATACCCCCCAATCACCATATGCCATGTGGCAGACCTTCCGGCAATATGAGGATGGAGAAGGGCCGACGGTTCCGTAGAGGATGGAACACACGCACTTCCTATACGTATGATAATCTCTTAGTTTCTGGGGGTCGTGCCCTGGCGCGGCGAGCATGCCAGCCGACGCGAGGGCGAGCGCGCGCGGTGCATGTGACCACTGACGAAAGCCACCGGCCACGTCGCGAAGGGGAGATCTATCTATACTGCCCTTGGCCAGTCCGTTCGCGATCACGTCACGGGTATCTTCGCATCACAAGGCCCCTGGTTGGCCCGGGCTCGGGAAGTCGCGGAGCCAGATCACACGCAGCAGTAGTGAGCGTTATACCGGAGGCTTGGTCTCGTAGCTATGACGGCTGTAAGCCACTCCCATCGAGTCGAGGCAGGGCTCGATTTGCAGCGCGAGTGGGTGTTGACCATCTCGCTGGCGACGTGCCGCTTCGGGGTCACGAGGTCCTTCGGATTCGAATACTTCATGGAGCGTGGTGGCCAGAGCGAGGCCGTGATCTGTTGAACTGATCGCGGCCATCAGCTCACTGACGAAGGTGCTTCGTGTAACTGTTTTGAGCGCCCCACTGCCAATTCAAAAAGTAACGCGCTTGCTTGCAGACGAACGCTCGGTGGGCATCTGTGTCTCCGGTGCCCGCGCGCAAGAAGGTGGCTCCTCGCAGGGCTCGTCCTGCGTCGGCGCCCACCTTCTGCTCCTCTCAGAATGCTAAGCTGCTGTGTATTTCGATCTTGCGTGCGCAACGCATGGGTGGACAATGGATGCCTAATGGTGCGACCTATGCCCATCTCGCGAGTGCGCTGAGTTTCCGAATGCGGCCGCGCGCTGGCGCCGCTGTGTGGCGCTGAAACCAACTGTGCAGACGTGCAGATCGATTCGGATCATGAGCGTGACATCAAGAGCCATCAGCAGACCGAGGAACAGTCTGACCAGGCTCTCTGAAGCGAGCTCAGAGTTGGATTTGCCAATCAGCTCAGCGCTTCCGATTGGTTTCTGCGCTCGAATGCACTCTGGCCCACCTCATATTTGCGGTTGTGCGTGGGGGACAGACGTGTTCCACAGCACGTGAAACTAGCTTCGCTAACATCCAGCCCCCCCTTGCCGAAAGCACCCTCCAAGCATTGACGTAGGTTGGCCTCTTCTTGAAGTGATTCTGTGACTTTGATGTCGTCGACCTGTTTGGTGGCCAGTAGAACGAGACCGACATCCTTGTGTTTGGCGATGAGCCCGTTGTATAGTTTTGGAATGGCTTTGTACATTTGATTGGTGATCTTGGTGAGCTGGATGGACCAGTATAGCGGGGCGCACTCGCAGTGCCTGGTTTCTCCATGTGGAAAACTTCGCGTGGTGGGTCGAAATATTCGGGCCTTTTCTTTGCGCAGGACTGCGACGGCGTCAGTAGCAAACTCAAAGTTCCATCCTCGGCAGGCAGCCCCGGGAGCAATCGCGCGCTGGGAGAGTCGTGATGAGGTGCCTGCGCACGTGGCGATGACGTCGGCGTCCTTGAAGCCTCGGAGGGTCAGCCTCACGCGGATGGTCCGAACCTTCTGTTATGGGTCTGCACTTCGCGCCCATGTCCGCTTGCCTGCCCACCTGCAAGTAAGGATGTCGCGTGCAAGTCGTCGCGGACGACGTGAGAAGCAGCAGTGATCTACCCGTACTTGCAGTTCCTCGAGCAAGGCGGCAGCGACGGCTGCGGAGTGCTCTCAGAAATCGTCGGGGGTGAGCAAATCAGTGTCACGTTCGACTACTGCCTTCTTGGTTCCTGCCACGTAGACCAGGAGGCGTGTGCAGTGACCGTCGGGAACAAGATGATTTGGCATGAGTTTGCGCATCGCGTCTGAGGCCAACATTGCCACGTGGGCGTTCCCAGCCTCATCGGTGTCCATGGCCTCTGTGATCTCGAGAGGTGCAGCACCTACTGTGAAGTAGTGGTGGTGCTGACGCACCTCTGTGGGCAGGATTTGTGGTAGTGGGTGTGACGGAGCAGGTTGGGTCTCCGTCTCTATGACCTCCACGAAGGTGCCCGACTCTGTGAGCAGCGCACCCTTCATGACTGCCTGTCGGTCCACCATGTGGTGTCGATGAGGCAATGAACGGTCAAGGAGTCTTCGTGCGGCCCCTCCTCGACGGTGGATCGCCTCCCTTCGTCGTGCGTGGAACCGTCGGGGCGCGCGCCGGCTTCCGAAGGGTTGGCCCTACTTCCCCGAGCGCCTGCCACTTGGAGCTCATCTTCCACGAGATCTCCGAAGCAGCGTCCAGCCACCTCTCCAAGTACGAATGCGAGATAGCACAGTTGCTGTGGTCGGGACACAGGAGCTCGACAAGGCTTAGTCTGCCAGCCTGGAAGCTCCACCAAGTGTCTACTTCGCGATGGCCCGGTCGTCGCCATGCCAGGAGTGAACCTCCTCGACTGTTTTCGGTCGCGATGCGGCCCAGGCCACGGCCGACTTGGAAGGCCGCGACATTGTTGAGATTGATTACGTTTCTGGCTAAGTGCTCGGGGCTCAAGGCCACAGCACACTTTGAGTGGTGACCGTGGCGACCGTGCCGGCGTCAGCAAGGCCGCAGCTTGCAAGGGTCTCGGCCGAGAGGCTCATGATATACAGTGTCACCTTCATCCGTGCCTGACCGTATACAAATCCAAAGTCAATGAACCGTCGCACATCTCCGAGGCGGCATATCACTCCAACGCCTCGGTAGTTGATGGTCACGGTGCCTTCTTGGACGCTCATCGTGACGACTGCGGCTGGACCGCTCCAACCGCTCACATCTTTGGTGGATGGAGCCTGGTAGAAGTCGACCAACTCACCTTGCTTGTAGTCCAAGGTCCGTCCTGCGACTGCGACGTTGGTCTTGGAGGCTCTGTTGAAGCAGGAGATGGACGAGGCTTCTACGATCTGTTGCAGCGCGATCTCTCTAAGCTGGCGTGAATGGCGCGCCGCGCCTTATGCGTCATCCAGGAGTGCTAACATGTCCGGCAGCATCCGCGGTTACCTGACGAACCGCGCGGTGCATGATACAGTGCCTTCATAAGATAAGAAAGAGTTGCCTGCAACACGCAGCCTCAAACAGTAGGTCGGGCATGCTGGCTCCCAGTCCTTCACGCCGCAATTGATCTTCAATGCAGTGCGTGGCGCGTCGTAGGATTGTACGGCGTCGCTCGGTCATGCGGGTGTGCTGGTTGGGGGCTCGCGCTAGGGCCACGATACCGTGTCGGTCGAAGAATGGCTCAGATGCAGCACCAAGGACACCACGATCGCCATCCACTGTCAGTGTCTTGAACGGTCCGAAGATCGAGATCCAACGTGCTAGGACGGCAGCACGCAAGCTCTCCGAGGAGCGGTCTCCAGCATCGCTGGTGTCACATTCGAAGCACTCTGCTGCATGCCATCGGTCGACTCTATCGATCATGTACAAAATCGGATATTGGCGATGGAACAAGAGATCTCCTTCTACTTCCTAATTGGGAGCCGTGACCAGCTCAACCGAGGGTGTGATTTGTGACGGGTCGCTGGCCCAGGCCCTGCGCTCGCGGCATGTTTCTACCACGCCGGCGATGACTTGAACGACTGCGCTCGGGAACCAAGCTGCTGCAAGTACCTGTTCCACCTTAGTCCGTGTGGCATGCCGCTAGCAGACGTGTAGTTTACGGATGTCGCGACGCACTGGCGATGCATCGCCAGTTCGTAGCATGCGCGAGCTCAGAGTGACGTCGAAGCTGGTCCAGTCTTTTGGCGCATGACCCGTCGCAGCGTCCACGTCTCGAGGTTGCGCCCGAAGGGTTCTGGGAGCTCGGGGCGCTGACGGGCCAGGCGGTCGCGGTGGCTCGTCGCCATCGCGGTGCGGGGTCTTCGACGGGACCTCGATCCGGAGGTGGCCCATCGCTGTTGGGACTCACCTGTGATCCAAGGATTTCTGCCGCGGGATCTTGAGTCTGCTGCACTCGAACCTCGCGGGGAAAGAATCTACGTTGGCCAGCGCAGCGCTTTTGGATAACCCTGTGGAGTTCGTCAAACCAGCGGGGTTGGCCTGGCCGCCTGGCGTGGTAAGGTGCGCGCTCTCTCTCTCTCTCTCTCTCTCTCTCTCTCTCTCTCTCTCTCTCTCTCTCTATATATATATATATATATATATATATCATGGCGGGTCCCGTGTGCATCCTGGACTAAAGTATGGTGATTCGACTCCTGGGGGGGCGGCGAATTTCCCAGGGGCCAGAGGGCGACATGGATCCAGATATCTGCGGCTGCCGCGGCAGCCGGGACACTGGATATCGTTTAGCGTTTGGTGCGTTGGCTGCCTGCTCGGCCGCTGGCGCGACCGCGGCCATCTGCGCGCCCGCGGCGCTTTGGGAGCTCCAGTCGCCTGCGGTCGGGCACCGGGCCTGCCAGTTGGTGAAGACGTGGCTGCTGTTGCTGGTGTTGGTGCTGGCGCAGGTGGTGCGTCGGCTTCTTCCAGGCGTTCAAGTGCCCGGATAGCCTGTAGGCTGATGTGGGTCCCTGTGGCTGGGTAGATGCTCTGCCATCATCGTGAGAGAGCGTTCCACCGCGGCAATGAGAGTGACGACGCCTTGCGCCGCGCGCTCAGCCAAGCGCCATGGCCAGACGTGGAGTCTCTTGGGCGTTGGCTGCGACACCAGTTGACATCGCGGTCGCGGCGATCGCTGCACCTCTGGTTCCTGAAGGGTACTAACAGGTGCGGTGACTTGGCGATAACTACGGACGGCATCTTGTTTTGGAGACCGCGTGGCCCTTTGGCTCCCAGACTGCACTGATCACGCACAACCGCGTCCACCTGGGGATGCGTGGCCGCACGTTCCCACGGCGGTGATGCACTGAGCCAAGTTGGGCTGGGTCGTTCGACAAAGAGAAATCGTCTGCCGTGTAGCCGTGGCAGCGTAGCTTGCCCGCAGAAGGGGAGCGTGGCGCGGCCTCCGTGCAGCGCGTCCGCCGGATCTCATGGTTGATGCGGAAGTTGAGACCGCTCGGTGGCCCAGTGCTGTGGCAAGACGGTGCCATAACCACCACCAGTACACTGTTAGAATCGATGATGATGATGATGATGAAGCGCCTTGAAAGGTCGGTTCTCCCAAAACACAAACCTGAGAAGCCACCAATACGCCAAATGCGCACGGTAGAGAAAGAGGGAAGCGGGAGGAGAGGCGGAAGAGAAAGAAACGGAGGGAAGGTGAGGCCCAGCCCAGGATTGAAACCCATGATACTGAAAGAAATCACGAATAACAGACTGTCCAATATCTCAAATGAATCCCACCACAAGGTCTCTCTTGCGTTGAATGAAGATGAGAAACATAAGAAACGTAATGCAAGATAATGAAAGAGTTGCCCCAAATTGATTAACAAGCTCTTGAGTAACTATTGAAGCCAGCCTTGAGGGCCCATGGTCCCAAGGTCACAAGTAAGTAAGAAGTGAGGAAAACTTCCATTAAGTCCCATGAAACTCATTGAAGATAAGTAGCAGCCAATACGGATATATGTACTGATAGCGAATCTGAAATATAAACTGAATGTCCCAAGCACGCAATGAACCCAGAAGATACGGAGGCATACAAGATGAACTGTCAAAGACGAATGAGATCCCAACCGTGAGAACCCACACCAGGCATGTCAAGAAATATGGAATATGGTTGAATTCAAACAGGTATGGAGAACGCAAGATGGCTGGGAGTGTTTATGACCTTTTGTATTTTGCCAACCAACAGCGTAGAAGAACATGCAAGAGATTGAGGAGACTGAGAGTCCTCCAAAGCCGCAGGCCCATGCACCGCAGACACCAGGAGAATCGTCTGAGGGAGTCCCAGGAATGGCCTTCACGGGTACTTCCAACGCCACTTTTCCACGAAGAAATCTCCGTCCCACCAGTAGTCAGACAGGTACCAAACAACTGGGTGAGGCCAGCCCGATTCGGGATCGAACCACGTGTCAAAGCATTCCGTATACCAGACTTTGGTGTAGACCTTGTCCTCCTCACAGTAGTTCCACATTCCCCCCGAGCCATGCGTCCACTTGAGACGCTTCTTGGCGGCGAGCTTGACTGGGAGGCTGCGTTTAGCCATCTCCTGGAATGTTGGACGTGTCTTTGGATAGTACGATCACCCAGGTCACGACCAGTAGCCAAGTCGAGATTGTTTCCTGTATCGGGTTGTCATTGAATGGCGATCTGCAGGGCGCAGTGTTCACCGCCGCACAGCTCACGCAGGTGCGCGCGGGGCCGTGAAGCACGCGTCGCTGCCGGGGCACGCGCAGCGCCTGTGGCTTGGAAGGATGGCGCTGGGAACGCAGCGCGCGGACCGGAGATGGCCCCCAGCCCCCGCTGCGCGTGATTCCGATAGATGCTCACCGACTGGGGGCTCGCTGGCGCGTTCAGCGGTTGCGTCCTGGAACAATCGTTTGAGCTGCCCCCCGTGCCAAGGCCAGAGAGGTCGTCTCCGATGTCGTCGCGCGCGCATTATACCTTCTTGGGGCGCTTGACTGGCACGTGGCCTTGTTTCTTGCGTGCCCTCGCGCATTCTGCCTCCTCGGTGGGAAAGGCAAACAACGAGGGCATCTGCGCAACAAGGAAAGAGGTTCTTCCTGTCCGCCCGCATGGCAAAACCTCACGCGCAAAGGATCGCTGTCTCCAGCTCGAGGTGTTGACGACGAGACTGCCTGGCTGGCGTTGAGGGTTGATGCAGGCTGTCCTCTCATCTACCAGCGAGGCAAAGGAGACCAGGTAAGGGATCTTGGCCGGTGCGAAGAGGGACTTCCGGAGCAACGCGTGGACTCGTGAAGCGGGGCGATTATTTCCTGTCGCAGCAAGGTTGGTAACTTCTCCTGTATCACCAAACGCAACGTCACGTGCTTTACTGAGCTGCGCCAGCTTAAGTGTCGTATCCTCGCATGTCCTGTTTTCTAACATACCATTTTCTTGTATCTCATTGTCAAGTACCATATATGAATCGGGATTGCCGGGCTGCCAAACAGCCCAGGGCGGAGAATGCTGCGCGGCACCAGAAGCACTACATAATACTCGATATCGTAATTCAAACGGGCGGCGAAAATTATAATCGATAGCAGTAACTGACGTTCCAAAACAGAAACAACGGCGGCCTAGCAGCGAATCTCATGTTGATCAATCCGAACTCCCAATAAAAAACTGCCGGCGAATCTTTTGGAAATTACTCAGATTTCTTTCCAACGTTATCGTCTTGGTAAATCAATCTTCAAATCGAATAACAATGCGCAAGCGCGGCTTATAATGCCAGAGCCCTCGCAAGCGCTCGCAAACGCGCAGGCGCTCCCAGGCGCCCGCGCGCGCTCTCAGGCGCCCCCTGGGGCACCCGCAAGCGCCCGCGAGCGCGCGCGGGCGCCCCCAAGCGCCGGGGCTTGCAAACTCACATGAGAAACCAAGCAGCGCGGGGAACAGCCAGCAAAATGGCGGCGGGCTCGCCGGCCCAAATCAGTTCAAAATGGCGGCGGCGGGGGAGGGGGGCGCCCATTCAGTACAGCAGTGAGCACCGAAGAAACCGGAGTGATCTGCGCGGTCGACGATGCTGCCGAAGCCTCCTCGTCAAGCAGAGCAGCTGGTTTGTTCGTGTGTCCTACAAAATTTGAATCTGCCCGAGCAGAAGATCTTGCTCGAGCCAAACCAAAGCGTATAACCAGTCATGTGTTGGCATGGAACAGTAATTACTAATGTGTTGTTCCGCTTCGCCTGGGAAATATCAGAGGAGCTCCCCCTGCTGGGGGGGCGCGCCGTCGTCCGCTGCCAAGACGCTCGGTGCACCGAGTCTTTGGGACACGTGCGCAACAAGCTGGTGCACTGGTCCCCTGTTCTATCGCCATGACGATGTGGCACGCTGTCTTGGCAGGTGACTTGTCGTCGGGTTCTGGAGTGAGCCCGAGACGGCAGAGCCTGATAATGAGCAGCTGCATGCCAACTGCTGGGATCGTTACCACTTCAGATACAATCTAGCTTGTCTCCCAAGTCTATTGCAGCACAGGGTCTGTCGTGCCTGTGGCGCGACAATAATCATTCATGTAGTTTGTGCAAGGTATGATTGTACTTATTTCCCGCATAAATGCGGCTAAGCGGCATCAGAATCCAAATTAATGGAGATTCGCGTCGGGCGACTTCAAGAAGGCGAACGGAGATGTGGGGAGAGATGACGCTGGTCGGATGGATCGCTCGCATCTGCCATCCGTGCTGCCTAAGAGCTCATGTGTATGTCAGGGCGAGCTCTATCACCAGAGCGCGGTTGGGACACGACGTTGGTTCCTCAGCCAGGAGAGCCAGGGTGCGCCGCGTGGAGGCCGCAGCTCGCTGTGAGCCGAAGTTCGACCGCTGCTCAGCCTCCTGGCGGGAGGGGGCAGCGGCCGGCGTCGTGTCCTCTGTCTCCGTCTCCGTCTCGTCGGCGTCGGCGCGCAGCTGAACGCCGCGGCCGGGCGCGCCGCCTGCGGCTTGCACGCCCCCCTCGAAGTCGTCGATGGCCATCGCGAGGTGTGCGCTCGGAGCCTTCTGCAATGGGATGCGATCGGCCCCCGCGGGCCATTGGATCTAAATGTCGCCGCTGTCGGGCCAGATCAGCTCGCGTCGGCCCATGTCCAAGATCGCGCACATGGACTCCATGTCTCGTAGGCCGAGCGAGCAGGCCAGACCGGCCGCTTCCCGATCCTCTGACAATGGGCGCAGTGAAATTGTGGATAGTAGCGCTGCCCTGTTCCTCCGCGACGGCAAGGGAGGTGCTCGTCTGATAGTCGCGCTCTTGGGCCCCGTTGCAAACGCCTTGGGTGCACAGAGGCTTGCTCATGAGGAGCCGCTGCGGCCGGCGCCCTGCCTCTACGGCTCGGCGGCGCAGCTGGCGCGCGAGCTTCTCGCCCGTGAGGTTGGTCCGTGCACCTGGGTCTACGATGACACTGAGCTCACCTGAAGGGAGCTGCGCGCGACTGTGATGCACCTGAGTAGCGCACTCGTTTGCTGGGCCAGTGGCTGGCCACCAGGGTGGCGCATCGGCTCCACCACCTTGCGGCGAGCCTTGAAGCGGCGGCTGTCCCCTGGTGGATGCGAGAGGGCTGAAGGTGATCTCGCCGGTCGGCGCGTCTCGCGGTGCATTCAAAACACCGCCGGCGCCAGATGGCGCGCCCTCGTCGGGCGGGGCGCGGTGTCGATCTGGATGTGCGCGACCTCGCGCACGACCAGATGTTGCCTACATGTTGGACATTGTGAGAACGGTGCTCGGGCCTGGCCGCCACGGTGCCCTTCTTCTACTGCTCGCATCTGGGCGTTGTCGTAGCTAGCGGCGGCCCGGGCGTCGGAACAGCTCCGATGGGAGCGATGGCCACGCTGCAGAGCAACAGCTACCCAGTGCGACCCTACCTAGAAGTTGGAGCCCCTAGGAAAGCAGCATTAGTTGCTATGCTATGCTATGCAAAGCGACGCCATGCTATGCTGCGCTCTGCTATGCTATCTTGGGTTATGATATGAAATGCTATGTTGCGCTATGCTATGCTCTGCTATGCTACGCTATGCAATGCTGTGCTCTGCGATGCTAAAGCTCAGCGAAGCTAAGATGAAGGTAAGCTAAGCTAAGATAAACCTGGGCTAAGATGAAGCTAAGCTAAGCTAACATCAAATAAGCTAAGCTAAGATGAGATAAGCAACGCTAAGCTAAGGGGACGTAGCTGGGGGAACCGCGGGGCGGATACTGGGGGAACCGCCCGGGCCGGCTCCCACTGCCTGGCCCTTAAAGCCAAGAGAGTAAGAAGCCTTCTAGGCAGAGCCTAGGTAGGGAACAAGGTCCAAGTTGACGTGGCGGTCCAAACGGATGCCGCGCATCTCATCGGTGTCGACTTTAACTCCAGTGAGTTCTGAATCTGCACGTAGATCCGACAGTAGTGGAGGTGGCGCGACGGTCGGGGCCCGGCCATGACCATGTCGATCGGCTGTCGGGCACTTTCGCGGCTGCGAGCACGCCGGCGTTCCATCTGAGTGTCGCGGCTGGCCTCCAATCAGGTTACTGACGCCAGCCGGATGGAGATTTCAGGAGCCAGCTAGTGCACGACGTTGGCCCTGATGTCCGCGGTCGGCACTTCAGCTAGGTGCTCATATCCGCGGCGTCGTCTGTCTGGCAGGGCAGCTTGCGCTATGCGGCATTGTCGTGGGCGTGCGAGCTGGCCAGAGTCATTAATGTGAGGAATGGTGATGCGCAGATCAGCAGGAACCGCGAGTTGGCCTATCGGCAGGATGGTGGCACCTGAAATGTACTGTTGGTCGGTAAGGTTCATCTCGCGAGGGCCCCGTAGCTGCGGTGCGTTGCCGGGGGGGGCGAGCTCCGTCGGCAGCTGCCGCCGTCGACGTTGCTATGTTGAACATCTGCGGCAGCGCAGCCGGCGCGCCGGTGCACGCGTGACCCCGGGCCGCGGCGACCGAAGCTGCTGACCGCGAGCCGTGGACTGATCCGGGCATCTGCCAGGGGCCGTCGGCGGATGGCTGCGCTGGCGCATGCGCGTCGCGGCTTGGCTGCGGCTGAGCTGGGCCCCCAATGACCGCGAACGCAACTCCCGAGATCCCGGCGAGAGGGCCAGGGTCCAGGGTGCCGTCTATGGGTCTGGAACCCGCGTGACCTCCGAACAGGCCTCTGCCGCCGCTGCCCTGCGGTGGCGAGGCGGCGCGCCGCGGGCACTCAGCGCGGAAGTGGCACTCGCTCCCACAGGTGCTGCGCGTCATGGCTGCCCCGTCGTAGCCATGCGGATTAAGGCGCCCGCCGCTTCCTTTGCCTGGCGAGCGCTTGCATTTGCTTAGTCCGTTGCCAAAAAACTTCATCTACTTGGATATCTGAGAGCTCCATTAGGAACGCCGACCCATGGGGGGCCTTGCCTTGCCGTCGCCGTTTCGGCAGAAGGTGTCGCGGTTCTTCTTGGTGAATCTACGCGCCTCACGAGTGGGGCGTTGCATGCGTCAACGCCGCTGTCGTTCAATTGTCTCCCTTTGCCGCGGCAGCTGAGCGCCCATCCGGGCAGGGCTGGGGCCTTGGAGCTCGGGCCCTTGGTAGTTGACCTCTCCGCCTGGGTCCAGGCTTGTGTCAGAAGAAGTCCCGCCGTCGTAGTCGGCCCCGCGCTCGGGCGCCCGCGCGGCGGCGGGGCGCGTTGCCCGCGGCGCAGCGCTCTGCGACGGGCCGATAGCGCGCGCCAGGGCACCCTCCGCTCGAGGGAGTTCGGCGGCCCCGGCAGCTCGAGGGCCGAGACCTCAAGCGCGCTAGTGGCCATGTGAACCGTTACTTGTCATGGATCATGCCCGCGAATCCTCCGCGCGATGGCGGCGCACGAAAGGCGCTGGCGATGCTGTTGGTGCTCGCTCCACGATGTGACCCGCGTGCCCGCGCATAGTCGTAAGACTGTTGAACTCGGCCTCTGTTGCTGGGTATCGGCTGTCGCATGGTTGGAGCAGCGCCATGAGTTGGCTAGCTGTGACACCGACCGCTTGGAGGAGCAGCCAGCTGCAACCAGCTGCAGCCGCCCCACGACGTCGCAGCCCCACCCCGGCGCGCAGCTCGGGATCGCAACTTGAGACACCGCGAGACCAGCGCGTCAGTGGTTTCGCTGCGTCGCCTCAAGAGCTCGAAAAGTTTGCGGGTCACCTGGCGGCGCGACTCCTCGCCTAATGGGCCTAACTGCGTGGCGAGGTTCGCGGTGAGGTCGGTCACGGCGTCCTCTTGCTGGCCGTTGACCACGCCTCCCTCCGTCGTCTCCGCGAAGCCCATGGAGCGCGTGAGCTCGCGAGCGGCCCCACCGACGTTGAGAATGACGGCAGCGCATCGTGAAACGCTGTGCACGTCGGCGGCCAGCGCGCTCCAAGCGAGCATGTTCTGTACCCAACGGGGGGTGGGATACGCGGACTCACGCTAGGGTGACCAGGGGGGCGGCTGTCGGGATGCGATGGCACCGCGGCCGCCGCCGCCCCGCGGGCCGGCTCCGCCAGGCATCGCGCCTGCGAGCCAGAACAGGGCGGCCACGACCCAGAGCGTCAAGATGGATATCATCCTCGATGAGACCTCACCACGATGAAGGCTGCGCAGGCGCCTCGGGGCTCGGGCCTGCACGCGGACGAACGCCATGTCGAAATGTCGAAGGGCGGGGCAGCCATGATGATGCCGTTGCCAACCCTGGCCGAAGCCGAAATCGGTGAAACTGGCACACTGACTTGCAATATGCCGCTTGGGTGGCGCGATGCGCTCACAAGGACAGCCAGCACTATCGCGCACGTGCCCCGAGGCGCGGCGCCCAGGATGGAGCCTAGCTGCCGCGCCCGACGCGAAGCTGCGGCCAGTGCCTGCGGGGTTGCGATGGGTCGAGGAACGTCGTGACGCTCCTGTGGAAGGTTCGCGCCTCATCGCGGTTGCGCCTTCTGCTGCTGCCGTCGCAGTCGGACCAGGTGTCCGAAGCGAATTGCAGGTTGGCTTGCCGAACGGCCAGAAGCACAGGCTGTTCAAGGAATGGAAGGTGGCACCGATGTGGAGGTGAAGTTAAGGCAAGAGTGCGTCTACACCGTCACAAGTTCCGTGGATCGCGAGCACGAGCCGTTTCCAGCTCCGCTGCCAACTAGAATTGCGGGGGGTAGAATTTGTACGAGAGAAAACATGGCGGCAATCAGATGTACCATGTGGGGCATTTACTCTTCATGCAGTACGCAGATCTGCGTCGACGCTCGGGCCAAACAGCGGCGACACCTCCTATTTGACTAGGGAAGAGGAGCAGGGGGAGAAGGAAGAGGACAAGTAGGAGGAAAGAGGAGAGAGGAGAGGGGAGAGAGGAGGAGGATGACGAGGAGGAGGGGAAGGACGTGGAGGAGGAGGATCAGCGCGCGGTTGGGAGACAGGGAGCGCGCATCAAGAAAGAGCCGCCTCCTGTGGAGGGGTGGGGACTCCAGGCAGCGCGCGAGGGCCATCGACCTTTCGGCTTGGGCGCAAGTAGCCCTCGCGCCTTCTAGGCAAGCAGTGAGTGGAATATGATTGGCTTTACTTGCAACTGGAGTGAATTGATGCCTCGAGAAAGTGTTGCATACGATGACGCAGGGAAGCACCTCACCTCCTGTGCGGCGCTCGACCTGCCTGGTCAAACTCTTCACAAACATTGAATTGAAGCAACACAAGGAGATCGGGGAAGACGAATCCCGCGGACATCTCCGCTTCAAAAGGTCAAATCGTCATTCTGCGAAGCCTTTGCCCCGCCCCAGTCGTCCCGCGAGGTCTCTGCCCCGCCCCAGACCACATACCAGAGACACTGCAACACTTGGCATCATGC
>CAUYUJ010017868.1:45000-55231 GCA_963575745.1 Prorocentrum cordatum
ACGAGATGGCGGCCTTACGCGGTGGCTTACGCGGGCCGCCGGCGCGGCACGCCATATTGGAAGCGAGGGCGCTTACGCGCGGCCTTGCGCGGGCAGCTTGCGCGCCAATGTCGGCGCAGACGACCCCGTTTCTTTGCATCGCCCATGTGGACACGCCCGCGCCCAATAACTGCACGGGTAGCAAGTTAAAAGTCTCGACGAAGCTGCGAGCGCCAAACCAAATCATGTCCTCCAGCGGGAGCGGGAGTAAGAAGAAATATCTTTCCTAGACCCATCATATCCTTACACGACGTGCTCAAGCCGTAGCTGGACCCACGCAGCACTGTGCTGAGAGATGAGACGACGCGTTGATCACATCTGGCTGTGGGGACGGATGGAGACGACCGAGAAGTCCCGAAGGGTTGACGGGCATTCGAGGCCGCGACCCAGAACACGCCGCCGAACTCAGAGGGCAGAGCCGCGACACAACAAGCACAGCCACCAGAGGAAGACGCGGATCTCGAACGTGGAGGAAGTCGAGGGACTCTCTTAATCACTGCAACTATCTTGGCAAACCTGGTCAGGCATGTGTACCGCGGCAGCTCCTGCCAACATGACTCCCCTGGGCAGCGCGCTGCTGCCCCCCCTGCTCAAATCTGCGAAGGCCGACGGTGTCGCGTCCTGCCCTGCAGACGCGAGGACCGTGCGCACGTGCTGTCCGCTGTGTTTCGAGCAATCCTGAAGCGTCTTCAGCGTGAGGAGGTGCTCGATCCCGTCCTCCTGTAATTGGTGATCCAAATCTTTCCTCTCCAGAGCCTCTTGATGCAAGAAGAATCAGCTGAGAAGATGATGTGGACGTGATCTCCGAGTCAAGCGAAGCGTTGGATGAGTGCGTCCACCCCCCTGCCGCAGCTGGCAGCGTTGATCCGCATAGCCGCAGGCGAGAGGGATGCTACAAGCACGAGCGAGCGAGAGCAGCAGCAGCAAAGATAATTATCACGACTGCACTTCTGACACTCCGCAACCAGAAGCAGCAGCCCGTGGTAGCCGTTGCAACCGAGCTGCCAGTTCTGATCCTCCAGCTGCTTGGCCTTTGAGTGATCTTCGCACATCTGTTGCGGCATCCCGAGCGCCTGATGCCTGGCGCGAACGGCGGTGGGCGCGACGAATCGGGCACGGAGTGCTCTGTCACAGCGCTCCTTCCTGTCATGCCGCCTCAAGCCAACCTGACAAACAGATCCCACGAACCATCTGGCTGACCCCTCACTGTCGCGCACGAGAGCGAGCTCCTGCTGCGGCTGTAGCATGAGACTTGCAGCGCCGTCTCGTGGCGCTGGGGCGCGTCGGGTACGATTCCCTTAGCGCGCATTCTCCAACGCCCTCTTGAGCAACGGCTCAAGGGACCCCCCGACCCATACTCTCTCGCGATGTCCGTGCTGCTCCCTCTCGTTCATAGCCGAGCTCGTGCCTGCAGCAGCAGATCCCATCGAGGAACGCGCTGGCATCGGACGGGTCTGAAGAGCAGCCGCCGCGGAGCGCGCCAGGGGCGGCGCCAGAACGCCGCCAGGGGGGGCCCAGCGCGGATCCAAGAAATCTGCGCGGAGCGCCAGAAGTTTCTATTTATGGCGTTTTTCTTTTTCGATTGGTGCTCTCCATGCTGGCGAGCGCCTTCGTCTGGGTGTCAATCTTGCTCATCAGACCGCGCATCCAGGCCACTGGCTCATCTCGATCGCTATCACGCCTCCAGCGAGACTCGTCGTAGTCATACTCTGAGTCGATCCTCGCACTGTTGCGCCTGTAACGAATAGTGGTCACGAGCGCGCGCCACTGACACGAGGGGGATCGACCGTCACCTCCTCCCGCCAGAACCACGCCACCTCGTTGAGCGCCGATCCTCATGATTCGACATGACTAGAAGTTCAGCCGGACCTGGGACAGAAGAACATCCTTCAAGGACCAAGGACATGACACCCTGCGCCGGCCAAAACGAACAGAACATCCCAGGGTACCCTGCTCAGGGTGCACAAGAACGTCCAACAAACACGGGGAATACGACGGTTCCCTCCCCGAACCGACCTCGGTCCGACTGTACGACATGACTGGAATTATAGGGGAACGAACAATGACATAAACATAAAAACTCGGAGGTCCGCGCGGATGTCTCGGATCGGTGCTGGAACCCCCTCCCTGGCGCGCGGAGCGCGCCAGGAGCGGCGCTGGAGGCGCCGCCAGGGGGGTCCAGCGCCGACCTGAGAAATCTGCGCGGACCTCCGAGTTGTTATGTTTATGTCACTGTTCGCTCCCCTGGATCAGGCGCGTAAGCTTCCCGCTGGCAAGATGCCGCGGCTGAGGTGTACGCGCGTGGGCTCGGCAGCGCTCGCGCGAGTGCCGAAGGGCGGGGACGGACCCGGAAGGCAAGCCGACTGGGCCCCGGCAGAGCTGGAGCCGCCGAGGCCCGACGGTCTGAACTTGAGCAAGTATGGCCACGGAGGAGGAGGAGGAGGAGGAATATCAGGATGAAGAGGAGGAGGAAAGAGAGGAGGAAGAGGAGGAGGAGGAGGAGGAGGAGGAGGAGAAGGAGGAGAACGAGAAAGAAGAGGGGAAGGAGGAGGATGAGGAGGAGGACCAGGATGAGGAGGGCGAGAGAGAGGAGGTCCAGGAGGAGGAGGAGGACGAAAAAGGAGAGGAGGAGGAGGATGACCTACAAGAGGATGAGGAGGAGAAGGAGGAGGAGGCGGAGGAGTAGGAGGAGGGCGGCGGCGCGCTGAGCAGGGGGCCTGGAGAAGCGTGGCCTGCTCCTTGCAGACAGAACGCGCCCCTACCCGCCGCCGCCCTTGGCCTCGGCCCTCTGCCGAGGGAAGCGGCCCCGACAGGGCCAAGAGCCCTAAACGGCTCGAAAACCGAAGGACAATCCATATGACTCGCCTTCTCGCCTTTTTGCTTCCGGCTCTCGAGGCCTTGCGACGGCCCCGAAACGGCCCAAGAGAGCCCCAGGAGGGGCCCGAGCCGTGCCCGCCAGAGCGCGGAGGTGACGACAGCTCGGCAGCCCCACGCCGGCGAAGTCGCTGCCCACCAGCCCCGCGCCACGCCATCGGAGGCGGGCGTGGCCCAGACGCGCCAGCGGCGTCGACGCCGCCGCGTTTCGGGCACGAGCGGGCCGCGGCGCGGACGCCGCCGCGGAGGCGACGACTGGGGCGGGCGATGTGCGCATGCGGCATTCGCTGGCGCGGGCTGTGCTTCTGCAAGGAACCTGACGGCAGTTCTCTGCCTCCCAGTCGGCCATGCGAAAGCAACCAGCGCCCGATGCCCTCCTGAATGCGGCGCCAGGGGGCGCCCTCGCCGAAGACATGGGGGGCCTCGCCGAAGACATGGGCCATCGGCGCCTCTGGCTGCATGTGACGTTCCCCTGGGCCAGTCGCTCTTGTTGTCGCTTCCGCAATGCCGCTGGGTCTGGGACACGCTTTCCTTACGACCTCTTTCTCTTTCATGGCAGCAGTCGGGAATCAACAACGACCCACCTGTCTCATAAGCCATTCCACAAGACTCGTCGGTGGGTCGCCTCCCGCAGGTGCAGGCGACGACTGGCGTGCTGGCTTTGGACACCGCGTTGGTCGTTCAGCCTTGAACCATCGCGGCTTTCCAAAAGCCTGGATCGCTCGGTATCGCTCAGCATGGAACGCCCGCGCTGGGGTCGCTGCTGCGCCGACGCGGCGCAAACCTGCCGCAGGCCTCTGCCCTTCCCCGTTGTCAACGTGCATTGCCTTTTTTTTCACTGGGGCCGCGCGGAATTCACCTCTCCTCGGTCGATGTGCCGAGCTGGCTCGGCGAGCCTCAGAAGCTCGCGCTGGCCGTTGCCGGTCCTCCAGTCTCACCCGAAGAGGGATAAGACTCTGCCTTGGCGCCGCCGCGTCAGAAGCACAGGCGGGCACAACAGCAGAGGGGGGACAATTGGGCCTCCCTCAAAGCTCCGAGCGCACACCAGCCCACCCGAGGGATCTCGGCTAGGGTGCGGAGCACAAAATTGTTATGAACTTAGGAAATGAAATATGAAATAAGGGCGGCCGCCAGGCACTAAGAGGTTTCGTGCACGACAGGCCCTGGGTTGCTGGGCTCAACTAGGAACCGCAGCCAGTGAACTTCGGGATCCGTGGCCCGCAAAGGCCTGGGCACCGAAAAAACACGACATCCATCCCGCCCTTCGTCGGCAGGGTGGCGGCCAGAAAGGAAGAGTTTCCGATTGTGGGCAGCCCTATCAGAAATACGATTCTCGTCCGCGTCACAATTTCTCAGGTGACCCGCAAAACCCGTGGAATAAAATCCGCAAGACACGCATCGGATGCAAGACCCTGGAGCAACCCACAAGCGGTGGCCGCGGGTGGCCACAGCGGGCACGATGCCCGTCCTTTGGACGAAGGCGGCAGGAATGGTGTAGTCAGCCTCCTTGGGCCGATCGTTTCTGCCAGTCCCAGTGCGTTGCCTCTTGCGGTCGGGGAGAAAGGCGGGCCCTTCACGCGGACGGATCGCTGAAGGGCCAAACTCGCCTCGACGGGGAGGAGGAGGAGGAGGAGGAGGAGGAGGAGGAGGAGGAGCAGGAGGAGGAGGCAGGAGGCAGGAGGAGGCAGGAGGCAGGAGGAGGTCCTCCGGTCTCGTGCGCTGCCCCGACCACGCCGCGGCGGGGCACGCCCAGACCGGCAGCGGCCGCGCCCGCGGGCGCCGCCCGAGCCGCAGGGCCGGCCCGCGAGCCCCGTGCCCGCCGCGCGTCGCCGTTGCCGCGCCTGCCGCGCCGCCCGGCGTGGCCGCCCGCAGCGCTGCGGCCTGCAGGCTGGCTGCCAGCCGTCGGCCCGCAGTCGCGCCCGCCGCGCGGGCCGGCGTGTCCGCTCATGGCCATGGCCTGCAGGCCGAGCGCGGCCACGACGGGGCCGCGCTCGAGTGGCACGGGGGGGGGGGGCCCAGGGACACGCGAGGAAGTACACACAAGTCCCATGCTGCCCTGTGTCTTATCACATGTTCTAGAACTCTCGTCTTCCGCCTCACTTCCCATATTTCCCTATCTTTTCCTGGGAGTCGACGACTCCTTGTGTCTGTGTGCTGTGTTTCTGTCCCTTCCTGAAGCTTGGCGTTCTGCCACCTGGCGCTCTCCCGCTCAGCAGCAGCTCGTCCCATGCCCGCCCCCCGCAGGCTTTGTGCCCCCATCGCTGGGCGGGCGTGGGGCCAGCGGGACCACCTTCTGAAGAAGCCCCCCGGACTCATGGGCGGCCACCTTGGGCATCAACGGTGGGGGGTGGGGGGGTGTTGAAAAAAAAAACTTTCTGTGGATCGCGACGCCCCCCCTGGGGGGGCTAGCATCGGGGGGCCAGGGCCCAGCGGCCTGAGCTGAGCGTTGGCGACGCCCCGCCTCGCAGCCTGCTATCATTCGGACGTCCATTCCCCGAGCATTTGTTCGGCTTCGCGCTCATGTTTCGCAAGGTGATCCAAGATGTTCCTCGAAGCCCGCCTCGCAGCCTGCCATCGTTCGGACGTCCATTCCCCGTGCACTTGTTCGGTTTCGTGCGCTGATGTTTCACAAGGTCTTCGTCGAAACACAAATGGTCTCCGCCGAGGCAGACATGCACGCGTCCGTCCGCTGCCCAGGCCGATGGCGCAGGGAGGGCGCGGGCTCCGAGGGCGCGACACTCTCCTGCGGATACCACGCTGGAAGCCAAGCGCGCGCGCACCCGAAGGGCGAGCAGCCCGCGCGCGCGGAGCAGCGTCGCGCGGGCCTTTGTGGGAGCGCGGACAAGAGGTCCGAGCACGAGCTGGGAGGCTCAGGCCACCCCTCCGAGCACGAGCACGAGCGCCAAGAGCGTGTGCGGAGCGCGCCAGCGGCGACGGACGGGAGCGTGGAGACCACGCGTTTGGCAATCCATCTGTCGACGGACCTGCGCACAGCTGCCGACATGGCAGGGAACGCGACGGGGAAATCAACCGCCTCGCTCGAGGCGCCGGCCGACGCCTTGGTCGAGGTCGCAACCACTGGCGCTACCAACAGCCCTGGGGACCGCGACCGACCGCCGAATCCCGCGCAAACCCCGACCATGGCGTCGACCAACGACCCCGCGTCGGCCCTGGAGCTAATCGCCCCGCCGCCGCGCGGGCGGGCAAGACGGCCCCCAGCTGCGATGACCTGGGGGCGCACGGCGATGGGCTGGGGCGTCGCGAGACAGCCGTGGTAGAGGGCGCAGACAAAGCTGTACAAGCGTCCCCGCGGAGTGATCCAGTGGGGGCCCCTTGCTGGCGAGACTCCTGGCGACTGCGTCAAGCGGTTCCAGCGCGACGCTGGCTCTCCGTTTGTCAGCGGTCGGCGCGCCTTCTGCGCGGCGCACAGCGAGGACAGGCAACGCGCTGCCTTCGACCCGGGGAGGCGGTCAGCTGTCCAATGAACGGCTTTCCTCCGAGGGCCCGCGGCCGCTGGATACGACGTCATAGAATGGGCCGGCCGAGCGGGGGACCAGCGACCATAAACGCGACCGTAGCGCGCCCGGCCCCAGGTCGCAGTTCGCTCGACGGTTGCGCGACCCTGGTGCGACAGCAATGTCGCCGCCCTTGCCGCCGCGCGTGACGGACCTGAACCCTTCGCCGCCGACCTCCTCCGAGAGCAAATCCGCACTATCCCCCGGGGAGGGTTTCCGCGACCTGGTCGCCTCCGTCGGATTCCACCGTTGCCTCCGCTGTCGCCGCAGTTGGACTCGGCCCGAGATCCTGGTCGGGCGCGCCCCTCTTCGGCGTGCGCGCGCGCCCCGACAGGCGCTGTCAGCACGGCTGCTGGCGGAGCGGCTTTTTTCGAGGATGACCGGAGCCCTTTTACCGCCGACCTGGTGTGGGGAGGGCCTCCGCGGCGGTTCGCCTCTGTTAGAAGAGGGTGGCGCCTCCCCTGTCGCCGCAGTTGGACTCGCCTTGGAACCCTGGTCTGGGCATGTCTTTTTGGCGAGCCTGACGACATCTCCGCGCCTATATTGCCTGCCCCCCCCCACCCCCACTTCGCTGCTCATCACCTGGCCCTTTCGACGGCTTCGGCGCCCTTTCCAGCCCAAGATGGCGCCGCCCGCTATTCTTCTCACCGGCTTAAGTGCTCCCTGCCGCGCCTCCGCGGCGAGCCCGCCGCCGAGGCTCCTGCGCATCGCCTGGCCCAGGCAGCGCGCCTGTGCGCCTGGGCGGGCCCCCCTCCCTTTCCTCTGCCTGGCCCCCCCTCTCCTGGCTCACCGCCAGGGGCGCGCCCCTGTCTGCAACGTCTGCTGCTCCACTTGGGGGTCTCCGCCGTCGCGGCCCACCGCCAGCTCTGCCGCCCTGGCGGCTGCCAAGCGCGGCTCTACCCCCCATGGTCGGCTCCGCGCAGCGGCCCGACCCATCCCGCTGGCCCAGGTCGCGATGCAGTGCGCCGGCCTCTAGGCTGGCACACGCCCCCCCTCTGCGCACCGCTCTCGCGTAACGACGAGCGACGCGCCCGCCGGTGCATGCCGGCGCCTTGCGCCCCCTGCGTGCGCAGGTGGTCTTGCCAATGGCCGCAGTCTCGCTGCCCCGCTTAATTGGGGGCCACCGCCGTGGCGGTTCACCTCCCGCTTTGCCTGTCACCCCCCTTTTGAGGGCCTGCCGGGCTCGTCCTTTCCCTCTGAATGGCCCCGCCCGTGCGCCAGATGCACTTGGCGATGCGTAACTCCTTGCCGTGATGCCGCGCGCCAGCTACGGAGTGGCGCTCCTACTTCTCCGCCGCCCTTGCCTCTTTTCTACGCCCTGCGACGGGTCACCCAGTCGGGTCGCTCGCGCACCGGGGCCGCCCAGCCATCCGCCGCCTTGGGCTTCTCGCCGCTGCTGCAGCGCCGGCGCGCCTCCCCATGCCGCCGCCAGCCCCCGCGCCGCTGCCTCTCCCCCCGCTGGCGCTATGATCCTCCAGCAGCCTGCCGCTCCCGCTCTTCGACTTGCCGGGCCTCGCCCGCACTGTGGCTGCTGGCCCCTCTCCCTGGGCGCACTGCGACGCCGACCCGCAGCCGCTGCCAGGGTCGTCCCCTCAGCCAGGCCGCGCCCACGCACCCGCTGCAGCCTCGCTGCGCGAATGCGCCCCCGCTCCGTGCCCCCCCCTTCCGCGGCCGCCTCCTCGCCTCCCCCTCTCGCATACGAGCTGATTCGCGACACAACAAGAATATACAACATCTTCGAATACACTGAAAAAACGGTTGGTCAGAGGGTTTGGGCTGGGCGCACCCTGGGCCGGGGGCACCTCCAGCAAACCCCCGACCAAGTCGGGGAACGAAGCGGCGGGAGCCGCAGGAGCGGCGGCGTGGGCGCCTGAGCGTCCCCGACGGTGAGCTCGTTCGTCTTGTGCTCCTCTGGCGCTGGGTCGTGCCGGGAGAGGGCGCGCACCGCTTCCGGATCCCCTCCCGTCTCCCCTCGGGTGTTGCTGGAGGTGCCCCTGGCCGAAGGTACCCCCAGGATTCTCGGGGCGGACCAGACGGCCTCCAGGGCACCCCTCACGAGGCCCAGAGGCCCCAGAGGGCCCCAGGGGCTCCAAAATGGGGCGAAACGCTGGGGGGCACCTTGGGCCAGGAGCACTTCTAGCAACACCCGATCTCCCCCGTCTGGAAATTGAGCCGGCCCTCTGGCGCGTGTGGGTCGCTGTCGTCGTCGTCGTCGTCGTCGTCATCGTCGTCGTCGTCGTCGTCGTCTTCGTCGCAGCCCCAAGAAGAACAAGAACGAACAGAGAAAAGCAACGTCGGAGTTGAGTCGAATCCCTCCCGTCTCTCCCCCACCTGGGAAATCAACAGCGGCATCAACATTAGCTATTTCGGAGCTCTGCGCGGATATCTCGGATCCGAGCTGGACCCCCACCCTCCCTGGCGGGCGGAGTGCGCCAGGAGGGGCGCCAGAGGCGCCGCCAGGGGTGTCTGGCGCCGCGTCAAGAGATCCGCGCAAGGCCTCCGACAACTTATGCTTATGCTTATTTCCTTTTACCGTCTTCGACCATCACCACTCCACTCCCCTCCTTTTCTCCCATCCCTCGTGCACGCCACTCCCCTCCACACTGCCTGCGTCGCCTCCTCTCAGCTTCGCTCCTCTACCCCTCCCCTCCGCTGTCCTCGCTTCCCCTCTCTCCTCACGGACCTCTTCACTCTGCTGGTGCTCCTGCCAAACGAGTCATTCTGCAGGATCGCTTCTCGTACTTCCATGTGTTACCCGAATACACGCGTACACGGCCTTCATTGTCTCCATTCCTGCTGCTGCTGCCGCCTCCATAGAAAAACAATATTTACGTCGCAACGCAGCAGATGCAGTCCGCACGCGCGCTCGGGCAAGCCAGGGGACAGCATTGCGAATTGCCCGATGCAAGAGGGAAGGGGGGGGGAAGAGAGGAGCAGCCGCAGGAGGAGGAGGAGGAGGAGGAGGAGGAGGAGGAGGAGGAGGAGGGGCAGGAGGAGGAGGAGGAGGAGGAGGAGGAGGAGGAGGAGGAGGGAGGAGGAAGAGGAGGAGGAGGAGGAGGAGGAGGGAGGAGGAGCGGGTAGGCGACCTGCAGGCCGCGAGGCTCTCAGTGGCACCAGTGGTGGGCCCAGAGCCCGGAGCCCAGATCCGCGCAGGTGCGGCGGTGGGCGCCCTCCCAGGCGCGGCGGCGCCGCGGCACCCGCGGCTGCACGCGGTGACGCACTCCAGAAGGTTTGTCGCTATTTCCAGCCTCTGTGAGTCCTTACCTCAAGGGAGGAAAAACCACCCAGACCCCGGCAATTGGCGTTTACTGAACGGCCCTGGGCGTTAACTAAACAGCCCTGCCCTGTTCGATTCCTTCCCTGGGTAATTGTTACTAAACGGCTTCGCTTGTCGGGGTGATTCTCGTGGGGGTAGGTTATCCTCTATTGCCGGGCCTCGGGGCCCTCAAAAAACGAATGGGTCGAGACCTCTGGGGGCCGACGTCGCGAGCTGCCGTCTCTTCCCTGGCTGCTGGCCGGCGGAATGCGGCGGAGGCAAAGCTCCGCCACTCTACAGACCTACAGCCCTATAGCCCTGTGGCCCTATAGCCCGATAGCCCTATAGCCCTGTAGACCTCTAGCCCTATGGCCCTATAGCCCTAAAGTTCCATAGCCATATAGTCCTATAGCCCCATCGCCCGATAGCCCCATAGACCTAAAAAGAAGTTGTTTGGGCTTTTCTCCGGTAACATCAGGGAAGTGAATGGACGAGGAGGAAGAGGAGAAAGAAGAGGAGGAGGAGGAGGAGGAGGAGGAGGAGGAGG
>CAUYUJ010017868.1:55331-97831 GCA_963575745.1 Prorocentrum cordatum
TGGCTTCGGGGGGCCGCCCTGATCGGTGGCGTCCCGTTCGCGCCCAGGAGACGGAGCAGCTCGGCGCGACGCAGGCTCGGCGGGCGGCCCGCCACCGAGCGCAGCAGGCCTGCGAAGCTGGCTTGCGGCGCGCGCGGGCGGACCTGGTTGCTGCGCTGCCAGGCGCTTGTCGGCTTGGCGGGACCGCGAGCGGCCCGCACGCCCAGCCCTGCAGCTGGCGGCACTCGGCGCGCGCGTGCCAGGGCGTGCGAGGAGCCGCCGCAACGCGGCCTGGCACGCGGCTCGCGTCCCGCCCTGTGGCTTCTTCTCGCAGGCCACCGACGTGGAGCTCCGGTGGGCTGCAGCCGGGCCCCGTCTGGGAGCTGCCCTCGGCCTCGAGCCCGGTGTCGCGAAGGCCTCCTCCGCAGTGGAGGGCCCGCTGAACGCGGACGCTGGCGAGTTCGTGCCGTGTCTCGGGTCAGGCTGTCGCTGTTCGTGCGGCGCGGTGACCTTCGCCTCCTGCGCCATGAAGCCTGCTCACGCGTGGACGCGCGGCGGTGCTCTGCGCAAGGGGCCGCCCGACCTGCCCGCCGAGTTGGCCGCGGCAGCGGTGCAGACGAACGACGGCGACGCGTAGACGGCCTCGGCTGGCCTCGCTGCCGTCTTCGATGCCTGCCACGCCGCTTCAGAAGCGCAGGACGGCGAGGCATGCTCTGCGTTCGACGCCGCCGCTGGGCGCGCTGCGCCGCGCGCGCCATGGCCCGGGGCGCCATAGTAGCCGCGGGGCGTCTCGCCCGACAGGGTGCGGGCGCCACCGCGCGGCCGCGTCCCCGCGCTCGGGCTTCCTGACGAACCTCGCGGGACATGGTGGACCTACACGTCGATCGAGCAGGATGCGAAGTTTTGGGCGATAGGCGGCTCCCTCCACCAGCCCTTCGTGCGCCGCCGTGCCGAGCCGGATGGAGCGCCTTCGGTCGTGCTGGCCCCAGACGTCGCCGTCGGCCCCGCTCTCGATGCCGCTGGTTTCGGAAGTCCAGGTGCCCTTCCCTCTCTTCGCCAAGACGACGAAGCGCAATCCTGATCTAACCTGCTTCTTTGGGGGTGGCGTCAAAACCTTCAGTTCGGTATCCTTTTTGCCGCCGCACGCTGGGCTTGCGGAGTTCGCTCCCCCGGTCCGGCCAAGGCGCGGCAGACAGAGCCGCAAGGATCCTGACTGCGCGCGTTGCTGCCCAATCGCTTCCCGACGCTTTGCCGATCCAGCTCCTCCGGGAAACTTGATCGGACGCAGGCTGGACTCCGGGGGTGGTGGTGCCTGGCGGACCCCTCTGGCCAAGCGCGCGGCCGTCTGCTGGCCTGCTGCCGCCAGGAGGACGAGTGCCTCATCGCCGAGGCTACCGCGGACTACGCATCCCGACGCGCCGCTGCTGCCTGCCCAGAGCTGGCCAACTTGGGGCGCATCGACGTGGCCACCACGTTGGACTGCAATCGTGATCTTGGGGGCCCGGCTGCCGGGGCGCCCTTTGCGCGCCTCGCCGGGCTCGTCTACGCTCAGAAGTTCTTCGCGAATATCGCTGGTGACGAGGTTGATGCCGCGTGTCCTTGTGGCGCCGAGGTTGGAACCCTCTCCCGCAGGTGCCGGCGATGTTGCGCGTGCAGTGTGGAGAGGGCGGACATCCCAGACAGTGCAGATCCAGTTCAAGTCGACGATGCCATCGCCACATTTGGCATTGTTCAGACTACTGATGCGGAGCGAGTTTTTTGGGCGTACCTCGAGAGTTGCGCGCCCACGGTCCCGCCAGACTGGCTCGCTCTGCGCTTGTGTCGACGACAACGGGTACCTGAATTTACTCAGCGACGGCCCCGCCGATCCTGCCGATGACGCTCGGCGGCGCGTGGCCGGCAGTGGGGTGGTTTTCGGCATGCGCGAGGCTGACGGCTCACTCGGGTGGCACCGTTGGCACTCTCTTCTGTTGGGGCTCGTTGAAACGATCACTCGTGCTCAGCTTGTTCTTCTGGTCATGTTGGCTACCACTTTGGACCATGACTTCCGCGTCTGGATCGACGCCAAGTCTGTGGTCGACGAGGCCCGGGCACGCGTCGCAACTGCAGGCCGCGGCCTGCCAGGCTGCTACCCCGCTCGGCCCAACGGCGACTTATGGCTGCAGTTTGACGACGCCCTTCGCGCCGGCCCTGCCAGGCGCGCGGTGGTGACGAAGATCAAGGCTCACACAGAACGCAGCGACGCCCGGACGGCAATGGACGCCTACCTCTGGGGCGGGAACGATAGAGCCGACGCCGCCGCCAAGCGGGGCCGCTCCGCGCACGAGGGCGCCCGTGATACTGCTCGTGCCGAGGTGCAACGAGTCGCGGCCCTGGCGCGCCGTGCTCAGTGTTTCCAGCTCGCGGTGCAACGCCGCATGCTCGACGCGCGCAGCGGAGGTGACCCTGGCCAGGGAGACGACGCCCCTTTCGGCTCGGCCCCTGGCGCCGACGGCGAATCCGACGACCTGTCGTCACAGCATCCGCCTGTCTGGGGCGTCGCCCACGCTTTCGCCACCCCGCGGCGCAACGAGCATGCTTTCTCCCTCTGGCGGCGTCTGGCAAGCAGTTGGTGCACGGCCGGCTGTTCTACGACCACTTCCTGAAATGGTGGCGAACTCTCGTGCGGCCCGATCGCTGCGATGCTGCTCCCCGCGAGGCCTACGGCAACGCGTACATCGTGGAGTTGGCGATTCTCTGCGAGATCCAAACGCAGACGCGCCTCCCTGTGAAAATCGGCCCGGGCAAGTGGTCGCTGCCCGATTCGCGCGCGTCGGCCGTCGTCCTGAGCAGACGCTCGAAGCAAAAGGCATGCTCGTGCAGGCGGTGATCAAGGTACCGGAGCAGCACGGCGCGGGCTTCGCGGCGCCTACCCGCTGCTTCGCCCGCTCGCGGCGGATGTTCGGCTGCGCGCGGGAGTCGCCCACGCACGCCCTGTCCATGCGGCCGCAAATGCTTTCTCGCGCCCTGAACACCCAGCTGGAGACGTTCTTCCAGCACCCTACAGTCTGGAAGAGCAAGCTGCAAATGGATCATGTTTTCACGACTGCCCTAGGCGGAACTCCTCTGATTGGCGTCAAGGAGCGCGCCATTGGCCGGACCTCTCAGCGAATGTCTGGCCCTGCACGGCAGCGCCCGGAGCGCTTTGGAGCAGGCCGACCTCGAGCTCTCCGCCACCCAGGAGGGCCGCGCCCAGCTCGCTGCCGCTGAACATGCACTTTCTCAAGGGGACCGCACCGTCTACACGCTGACGGACGACGGCGCGCTCAAATACCTAAATCCGTCGCGCGCGGCCGGCCAGCCTGCCAAGCAGGCTCGTCAAGGCGTCGCGTTCGATGATGCGGGCCGGCTCCAATCCAGGACCCGGCTCCATGTCTGGGCTGGCTCCCTGAGCCGCAATCGATTGCCTGCTGCTTCTGGCTGCCACGTGTTCGGCTTCAACACGCAGAATGCGTGGTGGGAGTGCTTCCGTTGTGACCGTGTGGTCGACACGCACGAGCTCAGCCGCGCCTGGAAGCGCCCGTGCCTGGGCCTCGCTGTTGCTGTCGGATCGGGCGCCAGTCGTCTGGGCCGTGCGTCTTCTTCTACTGTGTCTGGGGCCCGCAACGGTGCTTCCTCATCATCCTGCAGGGCCCGCAATGGTGTTCCTCCCTCCTCCTCTTCTGGGGCCCGCAACGGTGCCCACCCGTCTGCTTGTCCGTGATTGTCATTGCCAGGCCGCCGTCACGCCAGGCTTCCTCGTTGGGCGGCGCCCCCACCAAGGCGATGATGGTTCGCCACGAATGGGAACGGCACCATCCCCACTGTCGAGCTTGGCCCTGTATTGCGTTCGCTGGGACATTCCCCCACTGACGCTGAGCTGCAGGTCATGGTCGACGAAGTCGACGCTTTTCGGCTCGGATCGTTCGGCCTGCCTGGGTTCATGTCTCTGGTGACGCGTCAGAAGCACCGCGGAGTGCTCGTGGACGGCCTCATCCGCCTCGAGCGCTCCCTCGGCGACGCCTCGGACCCCGTCGTCGTCCGCGACCTCGAGGCCCGAGTCACGAGGCTGGAGCAGGAGATCGACGACCTCGACGGCGTGGACGAGCTCGGCATGCCCATCGAGGGCTAGGCGCGCGCCCGCCCGCGCCTCTCGCCGCCCCGCCGCCGCCTGGCCTCGCTCTTCCTTCCCCTCCCCTTTCACACGCGCTCGCACTCTTCTCGTGTTCGCCAATGTGCCCGTGTGTCACTTTGTCGAGCTTAGACCTCGAGTCTTGTAGGGACGCCGTCTTGCCTGTCTTGCATCGCTCCCTTTAGGCCGCGCCTGGATAAAAACTCCTCCTCCTCCTTCTCCTCCTCCTACTCCTCCTCCTCCTCCTCGCTCCTCGCTCCTCGCTCCTCGCTCCTCGCTCCGCTCTCCTCCTCCTCCTCCTCCTCTCCTCCTCCTCCTCCTCTTTCCTCCTTCTCCTCTTCCTCCTCCTCCTCCTTCTCCCTCTCCTCTCCTCCCCCTCCCTCCTCGCCCCTCCTCCCCTCACCTCCTCCTTCCTCCCTCCTCCTCCTCCTCTCCTCATCCTCATCATCATCATCCTCATCATCTCATCATCCCATCATCTCCTCATCCTCATCCTCATCCTCATCCTCATCCTCATCCTCATCCACTCATCCTCATCCTCATCATCAGCATCATCCATCAGCATCAGCATCATCATCATCATCATCATCATCATCATCATCATCATCATCATCATCATCATCATCATCATCATCATCATCATCATCATCATCCTCCGCGCCCGGGGGGAAGTGGGAAGGGGCTTCCTGGGGTCGCGCCGCATCGCCGATGCATCGCCAGTGCGTCGGCGATGTATCGGCGACGTCGGCGATGCATCCGCGACGTCGGCGTGGGGAACACTGGGCTCCACATCGAGCCACACCGCCGATGCATCGGCGATGCGGCGCGATCCTCCGACCCCAAGGCTCGGAAGGCCTCCCTTCTGAGAAGTTTGCTGGGCCATTCCCCAAGACACAGAAAACTTAGCAGAAGGCCGGAGGGCTTCCGAGAAGCCCCGCCGCCTTCTGAGAAGGCCTCCTCCCTCTGACTCCCCCCCCCCGGCCTCGCCGCCGACTTTTGCCGTTGGCGGACCCCTTGGGGCCCTTGCCAGGTCCCAGGGCCGTCCCAACACGACTCAGGATGCAACGTCTGCCCCAGGGAAAGGGTCGGGGCTTCCCGGAACAGCGCACGGAAGCAGTCAAGACATCGCGTGTGCAAGAAGCGCAGCCCGAGTCGCTGCGGACGCGCCCCGCCGTTGGCTCGACAGCCTGCCGGACCCAGCTCGCGGCTGGCCAACAGAAGGGTCTGGACGCTCAGTCTCGTGGCGCCAGGCCAGGCTGTGCCCAGCTTGCCGGGCAGAAGACGTCGGCGTGGGGGTTGCGAGGCACAGGGGGCATTCTGGGATTCTACGCTGGCCCCGCGCGCGCGTAGGGGTGCGAGGTCCAGGCAGAGAAGAACAACAAGCGGCCGCCAGCGACCGCGACGACGACGATGACGACGATGACGGCGGCGGCAACGACAACGATGAGGACGAGAACGAGAACGAGGACGAGGACGAGGACGAGGACGAGGACCAGGACGACGACGACGAGGACGACGACGGCGGTGGAGAGGCACAGGAGGCAGAGGATGAAGGGTGGGGGTGGGCGGAGGCGGAGTACAACGATGCACGGGCGAGTGCTCACCCTTCCCGCGGCGAGGCGGACGCCGTGGGAGTGCCATGCGCCACGCGCGCGCACGCACGTGGACCTGCCACCTCCCAGTGCCCGCGCGCGCACTCGGGAGCCCGCGAACTGGGGACGAGGCAAGGGTTCATCCACATCCACCGCATGGGACCCCACGTCCTGGGACCCCAGCGGGCGGTGGACATAGACATGTTTGGGCCCCAGGGGGCCCGAACCTATCCACATCCATCGCCTGCCCGGGCCCCCGAAGATCGATTCCCCAGGCGGTGGTTGTGGGTACATCCCCGCCTCGGAACGACAGAAGGCGAGGGGGTGCGACAAACTTCTCTCAATATCCTCCGGACGTCCCCGATGTGGTCCAAGTGGGCCTCTTCGGGAGAGCTCCTCGGAGCCATCGCACCACATGACGGCCCCAAGACCCCCTTCCAGGCCACCAAGAGGCCCCAAAGATGCACTCGACAAGCCACCAATACGCTTTCCGGAGGGAGGAGGGGGAGGACAAGGAGGACGAGACGGAAGGAGGAGGAGGACGAGGCTGACGATGCGGAGGGGGTGCTTTGAGCCCGCGACGGTTCAGACACGGGGCCGAACTGTAGAGGGGCTCAAATCCCACATCCTACCTTCTGCGGTGGCACGGTGATGGGGCTTGCGGAAAGCCGACGGTGATATCGGTCGCGGTTTTCGCGGCCCAGGGGGGATACGCCCTGCGACGAACCCGCACTCTCAGACATGGGAATGGGAAGGACGAGGAGGAGGGCGAGGGGAATGAGGACGAGAAGGTGGAGGACGGCGAGTTGTGATGATGAATATGACAAGGATGCGATGGTGCTGGTGATTACGCCATCTGGTATTGATGGCGACCACGATTATGGTAATGGCGATGGTGATGCTGATGCTGCTGATTAAGATGGTGGTGGCAATGATGACGATGATGGTGATGACGATGATGAGGAGGATGGTGAGGAGGGGGGAAGGGAGAGGGAGAGAAGGAGGCGAAGCAGCAGTATGACGAAGTGGCGTGGCAGGACCCCCCCGGAAGCCGCGCCCGTTCCTCCTCCCGCATCGCCGTGGCCTCCTTCATGGCCGTGACCAGCTCCGAGACCTCCCTGGAGAGCGCCTGGGGGGAGGGAGGCTGGCCTGGTCCTGGTCTGGTCCTCCTCGCGAGAGGGGCTCCCCCTGGCCTAGTCCTCCTCCTCCTCCTCCTCCTCCTCCTCCTCCAGCTGCCGCGGCCCCGGCATCCGCCCAACTTTGGTCTGGGTGGCCACCGGGGCCAGGCGTGTGAGAAAGTCCGTTCCGGCCGCGCTCCCGCCGCGCGCCGCCGCCGCTGCGCACGGCCAAACTGCCGCCGCCGCTGCCGCGCCTGGCCCACCTTCCGCCGCCACCTACTTTTCCTTCTCCTCCTCGCCCATTCCTTTCCTTGTAAATTCGCCAGCCCAACGGGCCAGAGGCGTGCTAAGATCTCCGGTAACTGGTCAACAATATCTCTAGTTCGCGCGCGCGGGGCGGCCCCTGGGGGTCCCCCGGCGAAGGATATCCTGGCCGCGGCCCGGCCAAGTCTACCCAGAGATGGTTTTGAGGGCCTTTTTTCGGCACCCCTCACGAGGATCGTGGCCTCCGAGGGGGACGCACTCGACTACCCCGCCCCAAGAGGTTCCCAAGAGCCCCCCAAGAGGCCCAAGGGGGCCCCAAGACGCCGCCAAGGAGCCCCCAAGAGACCCCCAAGAGGCCCCCAAGAGGCCTCTAGGAGGCCAAAGAAGCCCCCAAGAGGCTTCAAAGAGGCCCCATAGAGCGCTCGAGGGCCGGCGGAATGAGCGAAGCGATTGAATAAATCCTCCCTGTCGCACCCCGAGGCTGGTCGAAAAAGCGGGCCAGGCATTTCGCCTGAGACTTCCTCAGAATTGATGACCCTAAAGCTCAAAAATTGACAACAACACTTTCACACATGAAGGGCGGGTGGTCTCTCGCATGAGCGCCGCGCACATTCGTTTCCCAAATTCGCAAGAGTTTTACGGATTGAGGGCGGGCTGTTTTCAAAATGTGGCTCTCGCCTTTGCGCCGCGCACATTCGCTATTCTTTTAATGCAAGTGTTTCACGGATTCCCATGTTCAACGTACAAGAAGTGGAGTTTGGGAAGGATTCAGGATCGTGAAGGTGCAGCAGTCACATTGATTCGCGGTGCTGATGTCCCAGGAATGGTGTTCTGGCAAGATTCAGGATCATCGAGACGCACCAGTCAGGTTGATCCGTGGCGTTGGAGCCCCGGGAATGATGTTTTGGCATGCTTCAGGACCTTCAAACAGTTCTCCCAACGAGGAAGTTCACCCAGTGGAAATGAACCCTTGTAGGCGCCTGTAAAATTGAAGCTTGGAGGAAGGGTTTATTCCAGCATCGTTGATGAAGCTTGGGTTTACACTGGTCCTCCTCCTACTCCTCCTCCTCCCCTCCTCCGCCTCCTCTCCCTCCCCACCCTCCGCCTTCCCCCTCCTCCTCCCCCTCCTCCTCCGCCTCCTCTTCCTCCTTTTGTGTGTCATCGGCGACCATGCTTCAAACAAAATCAATGAGGGGCAGCACCACGAGCCCCGTCCTCCTCCTTCGCCCCCTCCCCATCCCCATTCTCCTCCTGGTCTTCCTCCTCCTCCTGGCCCCCCTTGTCCTCGTCCTCCTGGCCCCCTTCCTCCAAATCTTCGTCCTCCACCTAGCTTCCTTGAGTCATATGTTCCATGTTCTATATTTCTCTACTCTGGCTGGGATCCTGCGACTCCCCCCCCTCAAAAGGACCCCGTCCAGATCCTTGGCCCGGGGGGCACCCTGGACGGCCTTGCAGATGGTCCCCTGTGCTTTTCCAGGATTCCTTAAGCCCCTGCTGGGCCTAAGCAACGGGGCCAAATCGGTCAGGAGGGCAGCCGGAGGGCCCCGCGAGAGCCCACAGTGGCCCCAGACACCCACCAGACGTCCGAAGTCGATCCAAAGAAGACCCGCAAGGGGCGTTCGAAACGCAGAAGACATTGATGTCCGATGGTTGCTGCATGATTTAGGGAATTTTCAATTCTCTGGTCTTCCAAGCGTAACAGACTACCCAGGAGGCCAGAGCATCGCCCAACATTTAACCAAGAAGGCTTCCAGGCAGTCCAAAAGGAGCCCCAAGACGGCACAACAGGGCCCAAGATGGCCCGAAGAGAGCCCCATGACGGCCCAAGATGGTCCCGAAACGCCTCCCGAATCATTCCAAATCGTGACCCGGTCGTTCTGGGAGACCGCGGTTGGAAGCAGGGTGGCCTGGGGAAGCCCCCAGTGGCCCCCAGAAGGAACCCAGGAGGCTTCCAGAAGGCCCCAACAAGCCCTTAAAAACCTTCGTGAGACTTGCAAAAGGCTCTCCTAGCATGAGCCTCCACAGCAAGAGCTGAGGATGGTGGCGAATTCGCAGGGTACGAGTAGGGCGAGAATGAGGAAGAGAAAAAGGAAGAGGAAACATGAGGGAAGGATAGCGAAAAACATTACTACAGCGACAATACCAGGAACGACAACAACGAATTGTCGCTAAATGTTATGTCGTATCATATTGCCTTCCTGCCTGCATACCAAACCTGAAGGCCCGAAGAAAACGGCACGAAGCGCCAATGCAGTACGATATGCACATACATGTCTTTATGTTTGTGTGCATATGTTTCTACATCTACATCTACATAAATATATATGTTTCCATGTATGTATATATATATACACATGCATGCACATGTACCGGCATACATATATACTAGAACCACGCGCGCGCTTCGCGCGCGCTTAGGTTCTAGTCCAGCCCATGGCGCTGCGATGCAACGGAGGTCGGGGTTTCCAGGCGACTCGCAATCGGAGAGGGGTTGTGTCCGTCGTGGGCCGGATGTGGGATGTCGCAGGGCTCCCTTGGGCTGGCTTTTGGGCTTTTCAGGCGCTCTTGTGGGGGGGCAGGTGTTTGTGGCCCCGATGGCGCCGTCCAGGGTTGCCTCTTCGTTGTCACGACGCGCAGGTCTTGGCTTGTGGGTTCGTCGAGGAGATCGCTGAACAGGCTTGGGGCATTGACTGGCTTTATGATGAAATGTCGAGGCCGTAGTTTGCTGGTCTTTGGATGTCGTCACATGTTCTTGGCTTGTCTTGCCGAACATGTGCGGGAGGGACGAGGAATGACGGAGGGCGGGACGAAAGCTGCCCTGAAATAGAATGCACGCGCTGCCACGCCAGCTGGCGGAGCACGTGCAGAAGAAACCCAGAGGACGGAGAACAAACTGCCTTAACACAGAATGCACGCGCTGTCACGCCGGGTGGTGGAGCACTTGCAGGAAGATCGAAGAAAGACGGACGAAGGAGGAACACAGCCGTGCTATAAAATGCACGCGCTGACACGCCAACTGGCGGAGCATGTGCAGGACGAAGGAGCGGTAACGGAGCACGGAGAGAAAACCGCCTTGAAACGGCACGCACGCGCTGTCACGCCGGCTGGCTGAGCACGTACAGGCGGGACGAGGAAAGACAGACAGGAGGCAGAAAGACATATGGAAGAAACAGGAACTCTCTTGAGCCGTCTCGGGTCCTGCTGGGACGCGCCCAGACCGTTTTCGTGTTGTCTCCTCACGCCGTGATAGCATACCAACCATGTTGGGGCATCTTGGGGCCCAGGTCTCTTTCGAAGTCTCTCGGAGCCCAGTTGGAGCCTCTTCGGAGTCTCCTGGAGGCTTCCCGGAGTCCTCCTGGGGTCTCTTGGGGGCCTCTTTGTGTTTTCTTTTGGGCCTCCCAGGGGCCTCTTTCGGCCTGCCCTGTCGGGCACCTATAGGCGGCCTCGGGGGTCATTTTTGGGCAGAGGGTTCCAAATAGCAGCTCGTATTACCCCTGCCATCCTGGGGCCCTCTTGGGCCGTCTTCGGGTTTTCTTGGTCCATCTTGGGGCCCTCTGGAGCCGTCTAGGGGCACTCTTGAGAGCCTCATGGGCAGTCTGTGGGCGTGTTTGGAGACCTCTGGGGTTGTCTTTGATTGTGTTTAAACTAAAAAGCGAATATCCGCCGATCCGGCGTGTGAGTTTCAAGGAGTCTCAGCTACAGCCTCGAGGCTGAGCTTCAGCCTCTGGGGGGGTCGCCGGGGTGGCTCTGCCGGGGAAGGGGGGGTGGGGGGGGGGGGGGGGGTGCGAGTTTCCGGCGAACCCCGGGGCCGCTCCGGGGGAGTGGAAGATAGGGGGGGGGGGGGCGCCATGCTCCGCTTTTTCCGGCGCTTTGGAGGAGGGGGGGGGCCCAAGAGACCCCCAAGGGGTTCCAAGAGGGCCCCGAGTCGCCGAAAAATCGCTCCAAGACGCCCGAGATGGCCTCCAGACGGCCCAAGGTGTCTCCAAGACGCCCCAAGAAGCTTCCAAGAGGCCTCCCAAGAGGGCCCCAAGAGGCCAGAATCGTTGATTTTCATTCGTTTTTCCAGGGTTTTTAGCGTTCTTGCCTTTTCGGGCGTCCGACGCTCGAAGACGGCCCAAGAGGCCCCCAAGTCCGTCCCAAGACGGCCCACGATGCTTCCAACACGGCCCAAGAGAGCCCCAAGACGGCCCAAGAGGGCCCCAAGACGGCCCAAGAGGGCCTCTGGACAGCCCAAGAAGGCCCCAAGAGAGCCCCAAGAGGGGCCCAAGAGGGGGACCACGAACCGAAAGAACCGAGCTTTCCGCCCCAAGAGGCCCCCAGGAGGCCCCAAGAGACCCCCAAGGGGCCCCAAGAAGCCCACAAGAGGCCCAAAAGAGGTTCCAAGAGGCCCCAAAACAGCTCCCCAGAGGCCTCCAGACTGCCTCCGGCAGGCCCCCGGTTTCTTCCGCGGCACCGCCCAGGGCGCCACCGGCAGGATGTCCTCCGTCTCATCGTTTTCCTTCAAGTTATCGCCTCTTCCTCATTCTCCTCCTCCTCCTCTGCGACCTCACTCCTATCCCTCAACGATCGCGTCACCGAGTGCCTCTTCTTTGAAACATCCTCGCTCTTCAAACGCACATCCATACACACATGCATACATACCTACATTTAAACACATTTGCATACATAGAAAAACAATCTTCCAGACATACATACTTACATTCACACACATACACACATATTATCATACACACATACAAACATACATACAAACTAAATACATACATACGCGCACAAGCATACATACATACATACGTACCTACACACAGGCACACATGATCAATGCATGCATACATGCATGCACGCGTACATACACACACATATATCGTGAAACTCACCGCGTGCTCGAAACTTGAGAGAGACCGCGGGAAGTCGAGAGAAGCCGCGGAACGAGGCCTCTACTACTACTACCACTACTACCACAACCACTACTACTACTACTACTACTACTACTACTACTACTACTACTACTACTACTACTACTGCTACTACTACTACTACTACTACTACTACTAATACTACTACTAGTACTACAGGAGCGTTTCCCAACTAGTATGTGTGTGTGGGTGATGCTGTGTGCGCATGTCTGCGGCGCAGGTTAAGTGGTGTGACTGTGTGTGTGCGTTTGAGTGTGCGCCCATAATTTCTGCGTCTGGAGAATAACCCCGAGCGACCCGGATCGGCGGCACTGGCCGAAGGCCACTACAATACTAAAAAGTGCAAGTTTTCCTGAGGGGATGGAGCACTCTTGCGGGTCCTCTTGGATTGGTCTTGGATCGTCGTGGACGCCTCCCCTCTAGAGCCGCCTTGACGGCGGTCTGGGGAACCTCTTGACCCGTCTGGGAGCGTTGGAAGCCCGAAATCCGTCAAACAACTAAAGGCAAATATCTAGATTTGGCCTCTCGGAGCACTCGTCGGGCTGCTGTTTGAACCTTCTTGGGCCGTCTGGAACCTCTGGAAGCCGTCTCCAGGGCAGCTCGGGGCAATCTTGGTCCGTCGGGACGGCTGTCTGATCGGCCTGGGACCTGTTTGGCGGCCCCCAAGAGCGGGCCCTGGCCCCGAAGAGAGAGGTGCATGGGCAGGAAAATTAAGCGCCGACGCTGCCGCCGCCAGGCGCTGTGAAACTACGAAGCCACCCGGCGTCGCCAGTTCCACGGGCAGGTGGTCTCTAAAAATCTGTTCGTGCAAGCCCTTCTCGCCAAATTTTCGGGCCCCGGGCCTGCTCCCCCAGTCCCGGCCCCAGCGACAAGGGTCGCTGCCGCTCCACCCATTGACAGAGACAAAGAAAACCTGTGCCAATCAGGCGGCGTCCCAGGAACGGTCTCAGGATTTTGGACCGGAGGGCGCACGTAGACGTACATGAAGGTTTCTGAGGAAGCCTCTCAGAAGCCCGTTGGGGCCCTCTTGGGGGTCTCCTGGGGGCTTCCTGGGAACCTCGGGGGGCCTCTTGGAAGCCTCTTGGGGGTGCCTCTGGAGGCCCTTGGGGGCCTGCCGCGGGCGTCTTGGGGGCCTCTTTGGGCCTCTTGGGAGTCTCTTAGGGGCCTCTTGGGGGCCTCCTGGGGCGGGGGGGCTGGAAGGTCCAATTGGGTGTCCCGTCTTGGGCCCCTCTTGGCGCCCTTCGGGGACGCGTTTGGGCCGTCCTGGGCGCCTCTTGGACTGTTTGGGGCCCCTCTGGGACCGTCTTGGGGCTCTCTTGTGGGCTTCGTGGGCCGTCTTGGGGCGGTCTATGGAGAGTCGGAGGTCGTAAAGGACGGTACGAAGGCCAAAAAATCGAATCTGGTAAAAATGTACGTTTTACGAAGGGAGCGGGGCTATTTTTGCTTCCCGGGGCCGTCTGGGGGGATCTCTTGGAGGGGTCTTCGAGCGTCTTGGAGGCGTCTGGGGCGGTCTGGGGCGGTTCGAGACGCCGCTTGAGCCGCCGGAGACCGCTGGAGGTTGTCTTCAGGGTGGCTGTGGGCGGCCTGGGGCCGCCTCGACGGCCGTCTGGGCGCTCTGGGGGCCGACCAAGGGCCCGCCTGGGAGCGGGCTGGGCCCGACGTCCCCCCATTTGCGGTCGGGGCTGCGGCCCCGGGGCCCCCGGGCCCGGTGCGGCGTTATATGTAGATACATGTATTTACATATGCATATACACACTGACACATATATATATATATATATATATATATATATATATTATATATATATATATATTATGTGTATAGTACACCAGCGAAAACAAAAACCAATCAGAGGATGGCTTGACAATGAGTGATATGGATATTGAAATCGATTGTGGGATCGACAATGGAATCGATAGTGGGGACGATTAGAAGGTCGATCGTGAGACCGATTGTGACGTCGATTCAATGAGTTCGATAGTGAGATCGATCGTGAGGTCGTTCGTGCGATCTAAAAAGGGAGATCGATCGTGAGATCGATAATAAGATCGACTGTGAGATCGATCGTGAGATCGATAGAGAAGTTGGTATTGAAATCGATGGTAAGACCGATCGATACGAAGATCGACCAACAACCCGGGAACCCAGGAACCCCGCCGCCCACCGAAATCGGCGGGGAACCCGGAGCTGGGAACCTGGAGACCCGGAGCCGGGAACCCGGGAACCCGGCCGCCCACCGAAATCGGCCGGCGAACTTTCGCCAAATCTTTCAACTTCCGCTGGAACCCCTACATTGCAAGCACTGAATGGGGAAACATAAGGCAGGAAAAAACCAAATCAGTAAATGGCTTAATAACTTGTTATATGGATATTGACACCGATACTGAGAATCTCAGTCTGAGATCGATCGTGGAATCGATAGCGAGGACGATTGTAAGGTCGATCGTGAGATCGAGAGTAAAATCGGTTCAATTAGATCGATCGTGAAATCGATCGTGAGATCGCTCGTGCGATCTAAAGTCCGATCGCTTGTGAGACCGATCGTGAGATCGATTATGAGATCGATCGTGAGATCGATAGAGGTGGGAAGTGAGATCGGTGGTGAAACCGATCGATAAGAAGATCGACCAAAAAACCAGAAACCCAAGAACCCCGTCGCCGACGAACCCGAAACTGGGAACTGGGGAGCCCAGAACCAGAAACCAAGGAACCTGGCCGCCCACCGAAATCGGCCGGCGAACTTTCGCCTAATCTTTCAACATCCACCAGGACCCCTTCATTGCAAGCACTGATTGGGCAATATCGAATTCCACCAGAGAAAAACCCAATCAGTGGATGGCTTGATTATGTGTAATATGAGTATTGAGATCGGTACACAGATCGATGATATAATAGATAGTGAGGACGATTGTAATGTCGATCGTGAGACCGAACATGAAATCGAGTCAATGAGATCGAGAGAGAGAGAGAGAGAGATCGATCGAGAAATCGCTCGTGCGATCTAGAGTGAGGTCGCTTGTGAGATCGATAGTGATATCGACTGTGAGATCGATGGTGAAATCGGTAGAGAGGTGGGTAATGAGATCGATGGTAAGACCGATTGATAAAACGATCGACCAAAAACCCGGGAAACCGGGAACCCCGCCGCCCACCGAAATCGGCCCAAAACCTAAAACCGGGAACCCGGGAACCCAGAACAGGGAACTGGGGAACCTCGCCGCCCACCGAAATCGGCCCCGAACTTCCGCCAAATCTTTCAATATCCGCTAGGACCCCTTCAGTGCAAGCACTGATTGGGGAACTTCTCCCTGTCGCACCCCCAGACTCGTCGTCAACGCGGGCTGGGCGTTTCGCCTGAGAACTCCCGACAATCGGATCGTGCAGCTTGATATTCGCGACACTTACACGGCTGGAAGGGTGATTTGCTTCAAAACAGGGCTCTTGCATCAGCGCCGCGGGCACTCGTCTTCAAATCTTGCATCACTTACAAAAAAAGGAAATATGGCGTTCTCAAAACGGCGTTCTCGCCTCAACGCCGCGCCCAGTCGTTTTAGAAAATTGTTAGAATTGCGCGGATTGAGGACGGGTCGTTTTCAACAGGTGGCTCTCGCCTATCCGCCGCGCGCACACGTCTTGCAAGTTTTTTAGAAACAAATGCTTGCAAGCGAGGACGGAATCATTTTCAGAATGGTGTTCTCGCCTCAGCGCCGCGTTTATTCGTCGTAAAGGCTGACAAGGATGGAAGGGTGCTGATTCCAAAATGGGGTTCTCGCCTGAGCACCGCACACATTCGTCTCTGAAAGCTTGCAGCAAATAGAAGGATTGAAGGGATTTCTTTTCAGCAGGGGGCTCTCGGCTCAGCATCGTGCGGAGTCGTCTTAAACGCTTACAGCAGGAATAATGATAGAAGGCGAATCCATTTCAAACTGGCGTTGTTCGCTCACGACCTCTTCAACCCCAAAGCCAGGAGCTCGAACCTATCATGTAGTATCTGCACGGATGGAAAACGTTGCATTTTCAAAACAAAGTTGTCGCTTGCGACTTGCTCAAACTCATGGCCAGAAAGGGGCCAGCTTGTGTGACACTTGCACAAGTGGTGTGCGGTCCTCTTTGAAACGGAGTCTCGTAGGACGCCTCGTCAAACTGTACGATCGTGTCTTCTCGTATGCCTTATGACCCGCCAGAAGAATACCGCGCAGTTCCGCTTCAAAACGAGGCCCTCGCCCGACAGGCCCATGGTGTGCAGGCCTTTCAAAGAGGCGCCTCTCCCAGGCCCGAAGGAGGGCTTGTGAGGAGAAGGGGACTCGGGACGCGAGGGTGTACCGCACCGTCGTTGACGCACATCGAGTTTACTTCGAGACGCTGCTCGAAGACATTGCTGTGCCCCCTGTCGAGGAGACGAGCACCAATCTGCCTCCTCCTGCCTCCTCCTCCTCCTCCTCCTCCTCCTCCTCCTCCTCCCCTCCTCCTCCTCCTCCTCCCCTCTCCTCCTCCTTCCTCTCCTCCTCCTCCTCCTCCTCCTCCTCTCCTCCCTCCTCCTCCTCCTCCTCCTCCCCCTCCTCCCCCCAGACATCCGACCACCTGCTCTTTTCAATGCGCAGGCCCAGAGGTGTCGACTAATGCCCTGGGGCCTGTTGTCCGCCCCGGATCCAATTCTGATGGGCCCGGGGCCCAATAGCGGGCCCCAGAAGAAGCCCGAAGAGAGGAAAATCCTCTGGGATGGCAATCAATCGCGTCGTCCGAGATCTGGGCTCCTGGGAACGAGCGCGCCACGATGGGGCCGGCGTTCCTGGCCGCGCCCGCCCCTCACGCCCGCGGGGGGCCAGGCCAGAGTTATCGTCGTCGTCCCGCCGCCGCCGCCGCCGTCGTCGCCTCCACCGCCGCCGCCGCCGCCATCGTCGCCGCCACCTTCGAAATTGTCGTCGTCGTCGTCGCCGCCGCCGCCGCCGCCGCCGCCGTCGCCGTCTTCGTCTTCGTCGTCGTCGTCGTCGGTTCCCTCCTCCTCCCCGGGAGCAAGCGCGCCGCGGCGGGGCCGAGCGCTCCAGGCCGCGACCCCGCACCCCCCACGCCAGCGGGGGGCCCGGCCAAACGCCGGCCCTTCATCGACAGATGCGGCCCGCGCCCTCCCAGAAGCCTGCTGCTTCTGAGAAGCCTCCCCCCTTCTCCCCCCACCCCCGTCTGTGCGTGGCTGAGAACGCCTGGGGATCGTCTTGGCGATGCACAGAAACATACTAGTACTATGTATGCTCTCCGTCCGACCGAGCACATACATATGCACATCTACACATACATAGCAATGTGTGTATACTATATGTCCCCCTTCCGATCGGGCGATGCACAAACACATGCTGGTACGATGTGCCGTCCGCGGAGGCGTGCGTCCGACCGCACACATATTACAACCCCTGCGCGTGGCTGGCCAGGAACGAGCGCGCCGGGGCGGGGCAGAGCGCTCCGGGCCGCGCCCAGAGCGGGGCGAACCGCCCGGGAGGGCGGCCGTGCCGAGCCCTCGGCTGCGCTCGGGACCCACCCGCGAGACGGGCGTGGTCGCGCGTTTTCCTGGCTGCCGTAATATAATTCGTCTTTTTCTTCTTCTTCCTCCTCCTCCTCCTCCTCCTCCTCCTCTTCCTCCCCCTCCTCCCCCTCCTCCTCCTGCTCCTCCTCCTCCTCTTCCTGCTCCTCCTCCTCCTCCTCCTCCTCCTCCTCCTCCTCCTCCTCCTGCCTCCTCCTCCTCCCTCCCCCCGCTCCCGCTCCTCCCCCCACAATTACGCAATATGAAAACTACTCTCCTCTCTCCCCTGATTGCGTCCGGAAGATACTCAGCCCCCCTTCGCGCATTGTTCTTTACACACAAGAGTCCCGGGAGTTAGGTATTCGCGTATTTTTTTGATATGTTGCTCCCGCTGAGGCGCTGGCCTCATTTCCGCGCTTCCGCTCGTTCCGAATCGTCCTCCCGCTGCAACGCTGGCGTCATTATTTCCAGTGCCATGCCACGGCATGCAATGCAATGCTGTGTGGTGTTCCGCTACGCGATGCCATGCCTTCAGCTGCAATTCTAGGACATGCAATGCTTGATTACGCAGTGCCGCGACATGCTATACCATGCCATGTTATGTTCTGTGCTGCTGTGCGATGCCATTCTTTGCGTTGCAATGTTTCGTGGTGCAATTTTTCACTTCGCAACGTCACTCCATGCTATGACATACTACGCTCTGCCGTGCTCTTCTACGCAGTGGCCCACAGTTGGCTCCGGGCATTCAAAATGTGGTACAGGAGTGGTGCTCTGGGAACACGAAGAACACGAAGTGGCCTACAGTTGGCTCCGGGCATTCAAAATGTGGCCTGGGAGTGGTGTTCTGGGAACGCGAAGAACACGAAGTGGCCTACAGTTGGCTCTGGACATTCAAAATGTGTCCTGGGAATGGTGTTCTGGGAAGACGAAGAACACGAAGTGGCCTACAGCTGGCTCCGGGCATTCAACATGTGGCCTGGGAATGGTGTTCTGGGAACATAATCTGTAGGAATCCATAAGAAACTATAGGAATCTATAAAAGTCCTGGGGAGTCCCCGGATTCCCCGGATTCTCCCGGCACCCGCCCAGACCCCCTTGGGGAGTCAAGATGCTCTCTTTTGACCCCACTAGAAACCTATCAGTCTTCGCTGTTAGGTAATAATGCTAGGACGTCCTGCTTGTATGCTCAGGAAGCTACGGCGGGATGCCACGCTCAGGAAGCTGGCGCCCAGCGTGCCGTGTTTTTCGACTGAAGTAGATTCGGGGGCTGAGAGTCCCATCGCATGCGCAGTGGTGAAAGTATGTCACATCCGTGTCTTGATACAGTCGGACCTCGAACAGCCCTCTCGGGCTCTGTTCCGCCGCCCCCCCTTCTCAAGGGTTTTCAGCCCCTCCCCAGACTGGCTCTGAGTAGATGGTAAACTGGAAATGTGCGATCGAATCCTTCGCCCCTGGGCACCCAGGCTTACAACCTGCATCTTTCTGAAACGCACTGGCAGTGACCCAAAATCCGCGCGAAGTTTTAAGGGTGGCTGTACTTTGGGACTTGGGGAGCTTCAGGGGGCGATTTCGGACTTCCTCCCTATATATATATATATATATATATATGTATCGTCGAACTCGGCAGACTTACGGGGAGGGGGGAGGGGGGCACTTCTTTAAGCGACGAGAGAATGCGTTGGGAAGCCTACCAGGGTACAGCGCACGCAGGAGCTCATCGGCCATCGGTGCCTGAGGTCGCTTCTTCTCTTCGGCAAGTGCAGCGCGACCAATTCTAAGAGCACTCTGGACAGCGGGCTTCCAGTCGGGGACGGATGGGGGCCCCTCCCAGGCCTCGGACAGGACTTCAACAACAGCTGCGTACCGCCAAAAAGGCGGGCTCTTCCTGCCAGCGGCTACCAGAGGAAGATGGAGGAGAAGGGCCGCGCGGTCGGCCGGGATCGCGTGGACATCGCGCCAACGTGGGAAAGTCCGCAAGGAAGCTCTCAGGACAGAGGCGAGATTGTAGACCAGGGCGCCGTGGAACTTCGGGCCTGCCCATCTGTGCAAATTGAGGAAGCCTGCTCTTGTCACGCAGCAGTGCGGAGCGGCGAACACAGGCTAGGGCGGCGTGTTCGCACCGAAAGAAGGAGGGGGGGACAGTCAGCGCCCCCCGGTTGCACAGAGATCCAGCAATACTTGGCGGCGGTCGGGCCCCCCAGCGCGCGCGCCCCACCGGCGTGCTTCTGGATGGGAGCAAACCAGACTCACCAACAACCTCCGTGCCCATCCAAAGGCCAAGATATTCCAGCACAGCGGCCGCCTTGAACTGCTACCACTGCGGGAGGTTGTCTCTAAGCCAGGCGCTGATCTGAGCTGCGGTCTCGGGGCTCCACGGGGTATGCAAAGAGGCCGCAAAACACTTTTGGGCTCTCAGCTTTAGCGAAGCGCCTCTCTCGGCGGCCCCGATGACAACGGCAATATTTTTTCAGCGCAGCGAGCTGACAGAGGACGGCGCCAACGTCGTCAGCAAAACATATCACTATCCCTCTGGCAGAAATATTAACCAGGCGATTAAATTTTTCGCATGAAAAGGTTGGTGCTAAAAGCGTAGACTGCTCCTGGTGCAGGACATCCTTGCACGATGCCCAAAGAGCTGTTAAAGAGCCATGCGCGCGAGCTGCCGAGCTGCGCAACGCAGGGTAGGTCATTGTAGATAAGGAGAATAGGGGGCAAACAAACCTACCTCGCTTTTGACCACCCTCGCTTCCAAGAGGTACCAAGCGATGCCAAACTACGGCATGTACTGGTCAGGCCGCTTGACGAGGAGGCGCATGGCATGACTTGGTTTTGCCTGGAAGCGAAAGCGGGGTAGATAATTCACGCTCTGAGAAAAGGAAGGTCATCAACGGAGGAGGGACATTGTGGGTGGCGAACACCTTAAGAATCCACTGGTGGGCGATCGGGGGGAAAGCTTGCCCGAAGTTATAAGGGGCGAGCACTGGCATGGGGGGGCCAACCCTCTCGTTGAGTCCTGCTACTCTAGCCCAGACGTCGAACTCTAAACCATTATCTCCGCGGTCCCCCCCGCAAACAAACCCCCGCTGGATCGGATCGACAACTTGGGGGGCCCGCCGAGACAACGATGTTACACAGACGCTCGCGAGCACTTTGCAGTCGGCGTTTTTCAATCCGAGCGGACGGACGGCAGCGGGCTCGCGGATCAGTTCATCTCCTCCTGGACCAACCTCCAACTCCTTCGGTACGAGGGCACCCTGGAGCTCGTTGCAACCGTAAAACATGGGGTTGCCTGCGAGGACCCAAATGAGAACCTGCTCGAGGACCGCGGAGCCTGACGGGGGGTGACGCCACGCAGCATGTGGGAGTCCATCAGGGCCTTGCGCGCCGGCTGGCAGGGCGACGAGGAGCTCGTCTATGTCTCGATTCGACGGCGGGGCAAGGTCGCAGAGGTCAGCGTCGAATCCAAAACGACGAAGGTACACGTCGGCAGCCGCCGCGTCAATCGGTTTTGCAATAAAATCTTGCCCACCGTTGTTGAGCCTGACCCCCAAGAACAGCCCCAGGATCGGTGGCGGCCCCATCTTGCTGCTGGAGGCCTCGAAGACAATCGCCGATTAGAGGTCCCCCAGAGTCGACCCCGTCTCTGAAGTCCTCGAAGTTTGCGTCGTTGTTTGGCTCTCTCGCTCTCTCTGGTGGCGGCCTGCGCGCGCGCGGGCTTATGCCTGAGCCTGCCGGTTAACTTCAGCATGCAACGCATTCGCCAACTCCAAAATGTCCGCCGGCTGCCCCAGCGAGACCCCCCGAGAGATCGGGTCGAGGGCGAGGAACTGACGAGCGAGAGCGTGAGTACGGACGAATCTATCTCCGAGAGGGACATGTTGACGGACGATGGCACGACTGATAGATTTCACAACGATAAGTCGAGAAATGATCGAGGATGGCGCACGACGGACCATCTGGCCCCGGGCAGCTCCGGCGGCATCCCGGGCCATTCGCTCGCGAAAGTCCAGCAGGAGAGGAGGGGGAAGACCATGTGTGTCCGCTGTGGCAGAGACCTTAGATAAGCACCCCGAGTACGCTGGACCTTTGTAGACCTCGGGATGGATGGCCCCCTGGTCGCCAGGAAGAGGAAGACGGGGCTTCACCTGGGCCACCTAGGCCGCGTGGCCCGATTAACCAATGCGGTTCAGCACATCAGGAAATCCCTTCACGTCGGCGGTCGCGTCGAGCTGTGTCAACGCCCAACCTGGCAGCGTAGTAAAGATCCTGTCGATCGCCGACAAGGCACCTTGGGCTGCGCAGTAGCGGGTTGGCCCCGCCGCCGCGAACTCCACTAGATTCCAAAAAGCACCGATCCCACTCCTGGCGTCGCTGCGCTCGCCCCCCCAGGCTGGACGGGGGCCCCGGAGGATCGGGGGCTTCGACGCCCGCGGAGTCCAGGGGCGCAGCGGTGACGGGGGGGGGGGCCCAGAGATGTCGAAGTCGCCACGGGGGAATCTTCGGATGCGGCGCTTCCAGAACTCGAAGAAGGTCGCCCTCAATCATGGCCAGAAGCTGGCCCCTTATAGCTGCGGCAAGCCCGAAGTTGCGAGCGCCGCATCAATTCGACGCCCCGAGAGAGCCTGACAGTAACTTTCAAAACTCTGCCCTGGACAAAAACCTCTGGGATATTCTATGGCTTCTTCTGGGCGTGGCTGTCATTGAAGTCGGGGGCGCAGGCGATCGCCCCCCCCGCGGGGCGTGGGAACTCGGGGAGAAACGAAGAGAACGCAAGAACGGGCGTTCGAATGTCATAAGCAAAGTCCTGGAGGGCAGCTGGGGGCCCGCGCGCTTCCTGAACACTAACTACGGCACCCAGCGCAAGTAGACGGCTGCGGTCAGCTTCTTGGCCCGAAGAGGAAGATCATGGTGGGATAGCGAACGAGCATTCCACTTCCCCGGGGAGGAGGGTGCGAGAGAGAGAGAGGGAGAGAACCTGCCAGTGCCCCCAAAAAGTATCACCCACTCCACTGGACTGGCTCAGGCCCGCAGAGATACTGTCCGATCGCTTGCTTGATTCTCGGCCTGTCGATCTGCAGTAGGATCGCGATTTCCATTGCCCAAGAGGTCTTCGGCGGGTTCTCGCGCTGGGGCTCAACGCGGAGGACCGGCCCCCGCGCAATCAATAACTCCCCGCGCTCTTTGCTGGCAAAGATCCGCTTCCCAGGATGGATGTGATCGCGACGAATCTGCTTGAAGAGCAGCTCTTTCTTGATCTGGCGCTGCGATTTGTCCGTGGACGCGTGAACTTCAACAGGGGCCCCCTCGACGTCTGTAGTCTGGGACCTCTCCCACTGCTGCGGCCCTTTCCGCAACCTGGCAATCGCCATCCCCGCCCTGCGAGCGGCGACATGAGGGTTCCCGTTGGCGCGAAGCTGGAAGCGTCCCGAAACAGGGCCACCTTCGACATCGAGCTCTTTCTCGGACAAGGCCGCTCGCTGAAGCCACGAACGGAGAGCTGGGGCAATATGCTATTTGGCGGCGTTGGTCCCCGCACGGGCAACGATGATACGCGGATCAAGAGCACGGCCGAACGAATTTGGAACGGGGGCGGCAGGTTCTGGGGGCTTCTCTAAACGCAGAATCCCCAACATCTTCTGCAACTGCGCAATCGACTCCTCCATCCTGCCCATCCTGGAGTCCGCCTGCTTTTGCGCTGACTCCACCTGCCGCACACTGTATTCAAATGCCACCAGCCCTCTGGGCGTCGGTGGTTTAGGGAGTTTCCTCTTCCACCCCTCCTTCTCCCCCTTCGCGAGGTGCTGGGGCGTCCAAAACGGCCTCGGCGAGGAAGGCCAAATCATTGGTTTTAATCGGGTGTCGGCCCCATTCTGGCCGCCTGAGAGGGGGGAGGGGGGGGGTGCTAATTAGTCCCCCCCCCCTCCTGCGATCGACCTTGCCCAAGATGGCCCAAAGATGCCCCCCAAGGCTCCCACGGGCGCCCCGAGAGGGCCCCAAGAGGTGGCCAGGAAGCCCCAGGGCCCCCCCAAGAGGCCCCCCAAAGACCCCCAAGAGGCCCCGAGAGACCCCCCAGAGGCACCCAAGATGCTTCAAGAGGCCTCGGCGGGAATGGCAAATCATTGATTCTACTAAGGTTTTAGCCATATGTTGGCCTCTTGGGGGGCACTGATTAAGATGACTCCAAGAGCGCATGGGAGAGCCCGAGGTGACCTCCAAAATGGCTCAAGATACCCCAAGATGTCTCACAATGGCCCCCGCGCTGCTCCAAGATGCCCCAAGCCCAAGACCGCGCATAGATGGCTCCCAGTGGCCAGACAACTCCCCCAGGAGGCCCCGAAGAGGCCCAAACCTGAGAAATTTCTACGTGATTGGCGTTCTCGCCTTTTCGCTTCCGATGGCCGTCCGAGGCCTCAAGATGGCTCCAAGATGGCCCAAGAGGGCTCAAATAAAGGCTCCAAAGAGCCCCAAGGCGGCCCCAAGAGCGCCTAAGAGCGCTCCAAGAGCGCCCCAAGAAGCGATTGTTTGGGCTCCCGGGGGGCAGCGCTAACTAATGTTCGTTTCTTGTTTGGTCGATCTCCCCCAAGATGGCCCCAAGAGCGCTCCCAATGCCCCCAAGAGCGCTTCAAGAGGACCCCAAGAGGCGCCCAGGAGGCCCCAACAGGCGCCAACGAGGCCTCCAAAATGCTCCCAAGAGGCCCCCAAGAGGCCCCCAAGAGGCCCCAAGCTCTCCGAGACACCCGAGACGCTCCAAGAGGCCTCCACTGGGGGACCCTTCCTCTGTGTGCTGCTCACTTCCCTGATCGAGGCAATTCCTCTGGGCATCGTTTCTGGATGGGCTGGCGGGGTTACTTTTTTTGGTCGCGGCCGCAAGCGAGAGCGCAAGCGGCGAGTCGTAAGTCCGGGGCGCGGGCCTACTAATTGACAACAGGAGCAAATTAGAGCCGCGCACGCTGGTGGGGTTACGCGAAGCGTCTAGAATTGACGAGAGAGCGATGCACACGACGATTGCACCGTCGAGGCCAGACTAGATACTGACTGCTGAACTTGGGCGGTGGCGGCGAGCATGTGCCTTATTACTCTCATCGACATGGGCACGTAATTCACTAAACTGATCTCCTCCATCTTGGTGGGGTGGTCAGCTTCATCACGGGCGCCCGCAAGGAGAGGAGATGTGCGGCTTCTGATGCGATGAGGGGGACCATGGGCAGCAGCACGAACAGGTTGACGAGCTTGGGAAACCTGCGATGGGAAGGTGGGCATCTCGTCGAGGGCTTGGACGGAGGCTGCCTCCACTGGAATGAAATCGCTGTCCACCATTTGACATATTGCGCTCGCTACGCTGGTAGCGGCATCCACAAAGATGCAATCAAGAAACGAGAGAAAACATGCAACTCCAGGGCAGGCTCCTGCACGGAACGAGAAAAGTCCGCCAGCGCACGACACGCTGGATAGCTCGGAAGAGAGCTGCCCGCTCGCAATGGGACCTGTTGTTCCCATCTTGAGCCACAATGGCTACGGACCTCCTCCTCCTCCTCCACCTCCTCCTCCCCCTCCTCCTCCTCCTCATCATCATCATCATCCTCCTCCCTCTCCTCCTCCTCCCTCCTCCTCCCTCCTCCTCCTCGTCCTCCTCCGCCTTCTCCTCCTCCTCCTCCGCCTTCTCCTCTCCTCCTCCTCCTCCTCCTCCTCCTCCTCCTCCTCCTCCTCTCCTCCTCCTCCTCCCCTCCTCTCTCCTCCTCCTCCTCCTCCTCCTCCTCCTCCTCCTCCTCCTCCTCCTCCTCCTCCTCCTCCCCCTCCTCCTCCTCCTTCTCCTCCTCCTTGGGCCGCGCTTTTCCCGCCGGCCAGCGCGCGCGCGCGCGGCGGCGGCAGCGACGACGCCCTCGGTCACCCTGGCCCCGCCGCGGCCGAGGCGGCGGCTTCCAGCCGTCGGTGAGCCTCTGCCACCTCTGGCTGGGGCGGCGGGGAAGACGGAGGGGAGGAGGAGGAGGAGGAGGAGAAGGAGGAGGACGTGGGGAGGAGGAGGAGAAGGAGGAGGATGAGGAGGAGAAGTAGAGGATGAGGATGAGGATGAGGATGAGGATGATGCTGAGGATGAGGATGATGATGATGATGCTGATGATGATGATGATGATGATGATGATGATGATGATGATGATGATGATGATGATGATGATGCTGATGCTGCTGCTGCTGCTGATGATGATGATGATGATGATGATGAGGGTGATGACGATGATGGTGATGATGATGATGCTGATGATGATGCTGATGGTGATGATGAGGAGGAGGAGGAAAAGGAGGAGTAGAGGCTGAGGAGGATGAGGAGGAGAAGGAAGAGGAGGAGGAGGAGTGGAGAAGGAGGAGGGATGATGAGGTGGAGGAGGAGGAGGAGGAGGAGGGGAGGAGGAGGAGTGGGGGGAGGAGAAGGAGGAGGAGGTGGAGGAGGACGGATGTGAAGAGGGAGGGAGGAAGGTGAGAGATGCTTCCCCCTCCTCCTCCTCCTCTTCCTCCTCCTCCTTCTCCTCCTCCTCCTCTTAGGGAACGCTGGCGGACAAGACCAGCGACGAAAGAAAGCCCGTCCAGAGGCAAGATACATCCGCTGCCCCTGAAGGGAACTATAATTCTAGGCTGGTCGAGTAACCGTCACGTAAGGAGGAGGCGGATCCCGAAGTCAATCCCACTCACAACCTGTGCAGCATAACGCATTCGACACCATGCAACCAAGTGCACAACAAGACGACAATGAGGAGGAGGAAATGGAGAAGGAGGAGGAGAGGAACACTAATGATGATGATGATGATGATGATGATGATGCTGATGATGATGATGATGATGATGATGATGAAGCGGATGATGATGTTGATGATGAGGGGGAAGAGGGGGAGAAAGAGGAGGTGAAGGGCCCTCCGGAAGAGGTGGAGAACAACAACAGCAGCAACAACAACGACGACAACAACCATTCCAACAACAACACAAAACCAACACCAACGCCAACAACAACAACCACACCAGCAACAATAACAATCATTTTAAGACTGTCCGCTCTTATCTGCTCGTGTGACGTTCAGCACGCATATCCCAAATCCTCGATACCCGCACTCTTCGTCTTCGACCGTACCCCCTTGGAGGGTTATCTTTCTTACCTGCAACGTGTATTTCGTGCAGCCCCTGAGGCAGGGGAAAAGACGACGGATGGAAGGAAGGGACAAGGGGGAGGGAGGAGGATGGAGCACGCGAGAGAGTAGCAGGAGGGGGGCTAGAAGCAGAAAGCACGTGGCAAAACCAGACGGGCAGATCGGGCGGGTAGACCCTACCTGGCGACCGGGAAGGAAGGCCCAGGCGGCCAGGTCAAGCAGGCGGGTTGCTGAAGCGTGCGTCCTGCATGAATCGTGAGGAAGTCTCGAGCGATAACTCGATTGCCAAATAAATCACGAGGAAATCCACAGCGAGAGCGTGACCCCTGAATGTCGAGGGCGCCGCGTCGGAATACATTGCAAGGAAGTCCCATGCGAGAGCGCGATTCCTGCGTACATTGTGAAGAAGCCCTGCGCGAAAGCGCGATTTGGGAAGAACTTGCGTGGAAATATCAGGCGGGAGCCGTTGTTGTTGTAGTCCGGGGGCCAGGGGCGCAGTTTTAGGAAGATTTCCCCTGACAAAACAAGGGTGCGAGCCCCAGGAGGGGCACTGAATTGAAAAAACACATATGTTACCGGAGGGGGGGATCAAGTATACATATTCTTCAGAAGTGAGAGTTCAACACCAGCAGCAGCAACAGCAACACCAACACACATCACCAACAACAACAACAGTAACAACAACACCACCACCACCAAAAACGCCAACACCAAAAACAACAGCAACAACAACTGCAACAACAACAATAACATCACTAGCACAAGCAACACCAACACCAACACCAACAGCAACAAGCATCGTAAGACTGTTCACTCTTATAAGTTCGCGTGCGCTTCGACACGTATATCCCAAATCCTCAATACCGTCTGGATGTTCGGTCATATCCCCTTGGGGGTACGTCTTTCTTACCTGCAGCGTGTATTTCGTGCAGCCCATAAGGCAGGGGAAGAGAGGACGGATTGAAAGAAGGGACAAGGCGCAGACGGGTTGCTGAAAAGTGCATCCTGCATGAATGGCGGAGAAGTCTTGAGCGACAGCGCGATTCCCCCATTAATCGCGAGGAAATTCACAGAGAGAGCTTGACTCCTGAGTGTCGAGGGCGCGGCGTCTGAATGAATTGCGAGGAAGTCCCACGCGAGAGCACGATTCCTGGATAATTGAGGAGGAAGTCCCGCGCGAGAGCGCGATTCTCCAATACATCGTGAGAAAAAACAGAGCGGGAGCCGCTGTTGCTGTAAACCGGGGGCCGAAGACACAATTCTGAGACCCTAGACTGTCGCTGATAGAAAACAGAGTGCGAGCCCCGGGAAGGGCATTGAAAAAAACACAGTGTGCCCCGGAGGGGGGATCAACAATAATGATTCTTCAGTCATGAGAGTTCAACTACTACAACAACCACCACCACAACAACAACAATCAGTTTCAGACTGTTCGTTCTTACGCACTTGCATGCCATTCAATACGTGCATCTCGCACCCTCGGTACCCGCCCCATTCGTCTTTCATCGTGCCCCCGTTGGGGGTTATATCTTCCCTACCTGCCGCGTGTAGTTGGCGCAGCCCCCAAAACAGGGGGAGAGAGAACGGATGGAAGAGGGAGGGAGGACGATGGAGCACGAGGGAGGGATCAGGCGAAGAAAGAACGCTGCAGAACGAGATGGGCAGATCGGGCGGGTAGACCCTAACAGGCGGGTCGGGGGGGCAGGCCGAGGCGGCCGGACGAGCAGCAGCAGCAGGAGGCGGCATCGTCGTCGGCGTCGGCGTCGTCGTCGGAGTCATCATCGCCGTCGGCGTCGTCATAGTTGTCGCCGTCGGCGTCGTCGCCGTCGTTGGCGTTCTCGGCGTCGTCGGCGTCGGCGTTGTCGGGGGCATCGTCGCGGTCGAAGTCTCGTCGTCGTCGTCGTCGTCAGCGTCGTCGTCGTCGGCGTCGTAGGCGGCGTCGTCGTCGTCGTCAGCGTCGTGGTTGTCGTCGTCAGCGTCGTCGTCGTCGTCGGCGTCGTCGGCGGCGTCGTCGTCGTCAGCGTCGTCGTTGTCGTCGTCGTCCGCGTCGACGGAGTCATTGGCGTTCTCGGCGTCGTCGTCGCCGTCGTCAGCGTCGTCGTCGTCGTGGGCGTCGTCGGCGTCGTTGGCGTCGTCGGCGTCGGCGTCGTCGGCGTCGTCGTCGCGGTCGCCGTCTCGTCCACGTCGTCATCGTCGTCATCAGCGTCGTCGTCGTCAGCGTCCTGGCCGTCGTCGACGTCGTCGGCGTCGTCGTCGTCGGCGTCGTTGTCGTCGTCGTCGGCGTCCTCTGCGTGGTCGGCGTCGGCGTTATCGGCGTCGTCGTCGTAGTCGGCGTCGTCGGCGTCGTCGTCGTTGTCGCCGTCTCGACGTCGTCGCCATCGTCGTCGTCCGCGCCGTCAGCGTCGTCGGCGTCGCCGTCGCCGTCGTCGTCGCCGTCGTCGTCGTCGTCGGCGTCGTCGGCGTCGGCGTCGGCGTCGTCGGCATCGTCGTCGCGGTCGCCGTCTCGTCCTCGTCGTCATCGTCGTCATCAGCGTCGTCGTCGCTGGCGTCGTCGGCGTCGTCGTTGTCGTCGTCGGCTTCGTCGGCGGCGTCGTCGTCGGCGTCGTAGTCGTCGGCGTCGTCGTGGTCGTCGGCGTCGTCGGCGTCGGCGTCGTCGGCGTCGTCGTCGTGGTCACCGTCTCGTCGTCGTCATCGTCGTCGCCCGCGTCGTCGTCGTCGTCATCAGCCTCGTCGATGTCGTCGGCGACGTCGTGAGCGTCGTCCGCGTCGTGGGCGTCGTCGTCATCGTCGTCGGCGTCGGCGTCGTCGGCGTCGTGGTCGCTGTCTCGTCGTCGTCGTCGCCATCGTCGGCGTCCGCGAAGTCGTCGTCGTCGGCGTCGTCGGCGTCAGCGTCGTCGTCGCCAGCGTCCTGGGCGTCGTCGGCGTCGTCGGCGTCGTCGTCGTCGGCGTCGTCGGCGTCGTGGTCGCCGTCTCGTCGTCGTCGTAGGCGTCGTCGTCCTCGTCGTCGATGTCGTCGTCGGCTTCGTCGGCGGCGTCGGCGTCGGCGTCGTCGGCGTCGTCGGCGTTCTCGGCGTCGTCGTCGGCGTCGTCGGCGTCGTCGGCGTCGTCGGCGTCGTCGGCGTCGGCGTCGTCGGCAACGCGGTCACCGTCTCGTCTTCGTCGTCATCGTCGTCATCAGCGTCACAAACGTCGTCGTCGGCGTCGTCGGCGTCGTCGTCGTCGCCGTCGTCATCGTCGGCGTCGTCATAGCCGGCGTCGTCCTCGTCGTCGTCGGCGTCGTCGTCATCGGCGTCGTCGTCGTGGTCGGCCTCGTCGGCGTCGTCGGAGTCGTCGTAGCCGGCGTCGTCCTCGTCGTCGTCGGCGTCGTCGTCATCGGCGTCGTCGTCGTGGTCGGCCTCGTCGGCGTCGTCGGCGTCGTCGGCGTCGTCGCCGGCGTCGTCGTCGTGGTCGCCGTCTCGTTGTCGTCGCCATCGTCGTCGTCCGCGTCGTCGTCGTCGTTGTCGTCGGTGTCGTCTGCGTCGGCGTCGGCGTCGTCGGCGTCGTCGGCGTCTTCGTTGTCGTCGTTGTCGTCGGCGTCCTCGGCGTCGGCGTCATCAACGTCGTCGTCGCGGTCGCCGTCTTGTCGTCGTCGCCATCGTTGTCGTCAGCGTCGTCGTCGTCGGCGCCGTTGGCGGCGACGTCGTCGTCGTCGGCGTCGTCGTCGGCGTCGTCGCCGTCGTCGTCGTCGTCGACATCGTTGTCGGCATGATCGTCGTCGTCGTCGTCGGCGTCGTCTTTGGCGTCGTCGTTGGCGTCGTCGGCGGCGTCGTCGGCGTCGTTGTCTGCGTCATCGTCGTTGTCGTCGTCGTCGACATCGTTGTCGGCATGATCGTCGTCGTCCTCGCCGTCGTAGGCGTCGTCGCCATCGTCGGCGTCGTCGGCGTCGTCGGCGTCGTCGTCAGTGTCGTCGGCGTCGTCGGCGACGTCGGCGTCGTGGGCGTCGTAGTCGTCGGCATCGTCGGCGTCGTCGTCGTGGTCGCCGTCTTATCGTCGTTGTTGTCGTCGTCGGCGTCGTCGGCGTCGTCGGCGTCGGCATCGTCGGCGTCGTCGTCGCGGTCTCGTCGTCGTCGTCATCGTCGTCGACAGCGTCGTCGCCGTCGTCGTCGGTGTCGTCGGCGGCGTCGCCATCGACGACGCCATCAAGGTCCTCGGCGTCGTCGACGTCGTCGTCGGCGTCGTCGGCGTCGTCGGCGTCGGCGTCGTCGGCGTCATCGTCGTCGGCGTCGTCAGCGATTCGTCGGCGTCGTCGCGTCGGTGTCGTCGGCGTCGTCGTCGCGGTTGCCGTGTCGTCGTTGTCGTCGGCGTCGTCGGCGGCGTCGTCGGTGGCGTCGTCGTCGCAGCCGTCGTCGTCGTCGGCGTCGTCGTCATTGTCGTCGGCGTCGTCGGCGTCGTCGGCGTCGTCGTCGTCGGCGTCGCGTCGGCGTCGTCGGCGTCGTCGGGGTCGTCGGCGTCGTCGGCGTCGGCGTCGTCGGCGTCGTCGTCGCGGTCTCGTCGTCGTCGTCGTCGTCATCGTCGTCGTCGTTGACGACGTCGTCGTCGGCGTCGTCGTAGGCGTCGTCATCGTCGACGCCAACGTCGTCCTCGTCGTCGTCGACGTCGTCGTCGGCGCCGTCGTCGTCGTCGCCACCGTCGTCGTCGGCGTCGTCATCGTCGTCGGCGGCGGCAGCGGCGTCGAAATCTTCAACCTCGTCGTCGTCGACGTCGTCGTTGTCGTCGTCGTGGCCGTCGACGTCGTCGTCGTCGCCGTCGTCGTCGGCGTCGTCGTCGACATCGGCCTCGTCGGCGTCGTCGTCGTTGTCGCCGGCGTCGTCGTCGGCGTCGTCGTCGTCATCGTCGTCGCCGTCGTCGGCGTCGTCGTCGTCGTTGTCGTGGGCGTCGTCGTCGTCGTCGGCGTCGTCGTCGTCGTCGTCGCTGTCGTCGCCGGCGTCGTCGTCAACGTCGGTGTCGTCGGCGTCCCCATCGTCGGCGTCGTCGCCGTCGTCGTTGTCGTCGCCGTCGTCGTCGTCGTCAGTGTCGTCGTCATCTTCGTCGTCAGCGTCGGCGTCGTCGTCGGCGTCGTCATCGTCGGCGGCTGCGGCGTCATCGTCGTCGTCGTCGTCGCCATCGTCGTCGTCGCCGTCGTGGTCATCGTCGTCGGCGTCGTCGGGGTCGTCGTCGCCGTCGTCGTCGTCGTCGACACCGTCGTCGTCGCCGTCGTCGTCGGCGTCGTCGGCGTCGCCATCGTCGTCGTCGTCGGCTTCGTCGTCGTCGCTGTCATCCCCGTCGTCGTCGTCGGCGGCGGCGTCGTCATCGTCGGCGTCGGCGGCGTCGTCGTCGTCGTCGTCGTCGTCGCGTCGGCTTCGTCGTCGCCGTCGCCGCCGTCGTCGTCGTCGTCGGCGGCGGCGGCGTCGACATCGTCATCGCCATCGTGGTCGTCGTCGTCACCGTCGTCGTCGTCGTCGTCGACGCCATCGTCATCGTTGTCGTCGTCGTCGTCGGCGTCGTCGTCGTCGTCGGCATCGGCGTCGTCGTCGGCGTCATCGTCGTCGGCGTCGTCGTCGGCGTCGGCGTCGTCATCATCGTCGCCGTTGCTGTCGTGGTCGTTGTCGTCGCCGCCGTCGCCGTCGTCGTCGTCGGCGTCGGCATCGGCGTCGTCGCCAGAGTCGTCGGCGCCGTCGTCGTCGTCGTCCTCGTCGTCGGCGGCGTCGTCGTCGTCACCCGCCGTCATCGTCATCGTCATCGCCGTCGTCGTCGTCATCGTCCTCGTCGTCGTCGGCGTCGTCGTTGTCGTCGGCGTCGTCGTCGTCGCTGTCGTCGCCGGCGTCGTCGCCGTCGTCGTCGTGGTCGGCGTCGTCGCCGTCGTTGTCGTCGTCGTCGTCGCCGTCGGCGTCGTCCGGGTCGCCGCCGTCGGCGCCGTCGTCGTCGTCGGCAGGCGTCGTCGGGGGGGGGGGCGGTGCGAGAAAGCTCAAAAAAACCTTCCACACAATAGTAATACCGCATAGACCACCCTTCGGGTGATAAGGAGGTGAGGGGGGGGAGGGACCAACGTTGCACTCGATTGATCTCACTATCGAGCTCACTACCGATCTCACAATCGATCTCAATCGATCGATCTGACAATCGATCTGACTATCGATCTCACAATCAATCTCACAATCGATCCCACAATCGATCTCACATTCGGTCTCGCTATTGATCTCACAATCGATATCACAATCGATCTCGCATTCGATCTGACTATCGATCTCACTATCAAACTCACGATCGATCTCATTATCGATCTCACATTCGGTCTCACTATCGATATCACTATCGATATCACAATCGATCTCACAATCGATCTAGCATTCGGCCTCACTATCGATCTCTCTATCGAACTCACTTTCGATCTCATTATCGATCTCACTATCGATCTCACTATCGATATCACAACCGAACTCACAATCGATCCCACATTCGGTCTCATCATCGATCTCACTATCGAAATCACTACCGATCTCATTACCGATTGTGATCTCACTACTAACTCAATCGATCGATCTCACAATCGATCTGACTATCGATCTCACAATAGAATACACAATCGATCTCACATTCGGTCTCACTATCGATCTCACTATCGATATCACAATCGATCTCACAATCGATACCCCATTCGGTCTCACAGTCGATCTCACTATCGATCTCATTATCGATCTCACATTCGGTATCACAATCGATCTCACAATCGATCTCACAATCGATCTGACATTCGATCTCACGTTCGGTCTCACAACCGATATCACTACCGATCTCACTATCGATCATCAAAACAAAACATCAACATCGTCCAGCGGGACACCCGCGGGACACCGCGGGGCCCCGGCCGCCCGGAAAGGAATCATTTCGTCCGGCCGCGCCTCAGCCACAGGAGACTTTCTCTCGCCCGCCCACGCAGCTTCGCCTCGCCCGCACGCACGGCACGCACGAACACGAAACCGAAATCGATTTCCCGGTAGGGGGGCTCTCCGTTCCACTTCGATCTCACCCCCTCACCTCCGATTCTCGACGACCCTCGATCCAGGGCCAAGGGCCAGGGCCAGGGCCAAGGGCCAGGGCCAAGGGCAAGGGCCAGCGCGGCCGCCTCCAGCCACCACGCGGGCTCCGACAGCGCACCGCCCGGCCCGCCCACCTCGCGCCCGCGGCGCCGCGCGCCCGCGCCCGCGCCGCGCACTCCCGCCGCCGCCGCGCGGGCCAGTCCCCGACGACGGCGGCGACTGCGGCGGCGGCGGCGACGGAGGCGACGGCGGCGGCGGCGGCGACGACGACGGCGGCAGCGGCGGCGGCGGCGGCGGCGGTGGTGGCGACGGCGGCGGCGGCGATGGCGGCGGCCTCCTTCGCTCTCGAAGGGGATGGAAGGCCAAGGGGCGAGGGGTGGGGGCGACGGGCCGAGGCGGGAAGGGGGCCGCGGAGGGTGCTCCCGCCGCTGGTTCTTGCCGCCCCCACGCCCGCCCCAGCCTTCCCTCCCTCGCCGCCTGAGGGCCCGTGGACGGGGCAAGGAGGGGGCGCGAACGAAGGAGGCGCCAAACCACACCAGGCTGCTCCCAGGTTCGGCACGCCCGGGGGAGCCCAGCAGCAAGGTTGGAACAACGTCCCTTTCCATATTGTGGACGCCCATCCTGCCGACGCGTGGCCCGAGGCTCACTCTCGCACACAAGCTGACATTCGCCCAGCGTCACCGACGCCATGGGCCGGGAATGCTGGAACACATGCCCTAGGCGCGCCCCGCCCGCCATGTGGCCCCCAATGTGGGCATCCCTCTCACATCTTGTAGGGGGACGAGGAGGAGGAGGAGGAGGAGGAGGAGGAGGAGGAGGAGGAGCCTCCCTCGCCCCCTGAGGGCCCGTGGACGCCCCCGCGCCCGCCCCTCCCTGGAGGCCTCCCACATGGAGTCCAAGTAGATGGGGTGGGAAAATCGCGCCGCATCGGCGATGCATCGGCGATGATCTGGCGACGTCGACGCGGAGAAAGTCAGGCTCCACATCGAGCCGCGTCGCCGATGCATCAGCGACGCGGTGCGATCACTCGGCCCCATCTGCCCGGACCCGGCCTAAGAGGCCCCCATCCTTCCCTCCCTCGCTCAGTGGACGGAGCATGGGCCGCAGGCCGTAGGGGGAGGGCGGAGGGGGGGGGGCCAAGGGCGTGAGAGGAGAGAAGGGGAGGGAGGGATGGGCGAGGGGGGAGGGGAGGGAGGGAGGAGGGAGGGAGGGAGGGATGGGCGAGGGGGAGGGGAGGGAGGGAGGGGAGGGAGGAGGGAGGGAGGCGCAGAAACGCATCGGAGCAGCAGCCGAGGCCTGCCCTGCCATGCGCTCCCCGCCCCCCTCCTCCCCTCCTCGCCAGCACCAGGGCCGAGGTCGGCCACGGGAAAGCAACCGGCGCCCCCCAGGAGGAGGAGGAGGAGGACGAGGAGGAGGAGGAAGGGGAGTGGTCCTCCTCCTCCTCCTCCTCCTCCTCCTCCTCCTCCTCCCCTTTCTTGTCCTCTTCCTCCTCCTCCTCCTCCTCCTCTTCCTCCTCCTCCTCCTGCTCCTCCTCCGTTTATGGCGTGATGCTACCTGCACTGGTGTTGGAATTTTCTCGAAACCTTCCCCGAAAACGCAACCCCGAGGATCGCCCACGCGACAAAAGACCGGGACCACGTGAGGTGAGAACCGAAGTGCATGATCCCGGAGTTGCAAGGAGATCTCAAGCGAAACGAACAATCCACGGCAACTGCACAACGAGGAACGGGATCGGATACCGTGAGACAAAAGCATCGACGAACCCAGAATGAAGAGGATGGATCGGGCGAAGATGGCTGGACGACCGCAGGCCAGGTCATATCCGAGCGCATAGTTGTGAGGAAATGTGGAACGAAACTGGGGGGACCAGTTCAGATCAGGGCATCCATGAGCCCTGAGTTGCGAGAGCGCGCGAGGAGAAGCTGGAGGGGATCTCTCGCGTGCCTCGAAACCTACGACTGCGAGGATGTCTGAAGCCAAAATGCCTGGACCGCCTCAGGACAGCGGCGCGGCATCTCGAAGACCAAAATTGAAGGGATGTCCCAAGCCAGACCGACCGGACCGCATCGCAAACGGCATTTCAGGGACCAAACAGAACGATGCTGGCAACGCCGCCACCGACCCAGACAATTTCTCGCATGGGGCCTCCTAGCTCATAATCCCCCCCGCCTTCTGGGCAGGCAATGGTCCATCGCGATTCCTTGTCCAACCCCATTTTTCCCCTTCGGGGATGGAACCCTCGCTGCTTCTGGATAACTTTTGCCACCTCGCCCAATCTACCAACCGCCGCTAACCAAAGTCACTGCCCCAAACGGCTTCCCCTTTGGAGCTCGGAAATACGATGCGATCCGTCAGAACCATGATCACCGAAGTATCATGGTCCTGTAGATCCGCCACCGTGCTTCTGGGCACGGAATGGGCGTGCCGTCAGGTTCGTACCATCATCCTCTCAACCTCAGTCCGTACTCCTGAGGAGTCGTTCGGAATCCTAAACCCCACATCGCGAAATCTTACCATGGGGGGCTTCTCGCGGTCTCTCGCGTGAAGGTTTCGGAGCGATGGCAACCTCCAAACAGGCCAACAAGGCCCAAGAAGCACCCAAGACGGCCCCAAACGCCCCGACTGTTTAAAGATTGCGCCAAGACGCCCTACGCGGCGTCCAGATGGCCCTAAAGGCCCCCAAGATGTCCCAAGAAGCCTCGAAAATGCCTCCCAACAGGACCTGAAGAGGCACAACGCATTGATGTGCCTGCGTTGTTTCGAAGATTCTGGCGTTCCCGAGGACCCGAATGCCACCCCAGCACTGCCCAAGAGGCCGCCCACAAAACCCCATGACGGCCCCGAAAGTGGCCCAAGAGAAGGAACACAACCTCAAAATCGTAGCGCTCCGCCCCGCGAAGGCCCCAGGAGGCCCCAAGAGGCACCCGAGAGGCCCCAAAAAGCTGCAAGAAACCCCCAAAAGAACCCTACAGCGACCCCACGAGGCTCCAAAACTGCCCCAAAAGGAGTCCGAGATGCAACAGAGAATCTGGAGACTCATCTAAACCCGTCCTGACGTGTTCGGAGAAGCACCCGGACAACAAACGAATCAAACATTCGTCACTCCATTGGGGTCGGCGGCAGAGGCGACAGCCTTTAGATTCGACGACACATCAAACGCGGCAGGCATCACGACGTCACGCCGCCCCGTCGAGATCAGAACAACATGTATTTCCCAACCAGGCAGGTTGGGGTCGTTAGGCTTTAAGAACAGACCTCCCGATCCGTCCACCCTACATACCACGGCCGCCAAATCCCCAGGCCCAGAGTATCCCCGAGAGTCCCGCCTCGCGCCCCTCTGCATACCGCGGCCGCCAGATCCCCAGGTCCCCCGAGCATCCCCGAGTGTCCCGCTGCGCGCCGACGAATCATAACATTACACCGGAGAAAACCCCATATCATAACATTACACCTGACAGTTAGTCATACGAATATTGAGATCGATTGTGAGATCGATCGTGTAATCGATGGAGGACGATTGTAAGGTCGATCGTGAGACCGAGAGTGACATCGATTCAATGAGATCGATAGGGAGATCGATCGCGAGATCGATGGTGAGATCGATATAGAGGTGGGAAATGAGATCGATGCTGAGACCAATCGGTAAGAAGATCGACCAAAAACCGAACCCGGGAACCTGGGAACCTCGCCGCCCACCGAAATCGGCCCGGGAACCCGGGAGCCCTGAACCGGGAACACGGAAACCCAGCGTGCGACCAAAATCAACGGGAAATGTCCGCCAAAACCTTCAACCTCCGCTGGGACCTCTTCAGTGCAAGCACTGATTGGGGAAAGACAGAACGGTATTATAAATTACCACAGTGCGACCCTACCTAGGAGTTGGAGCCCCTAGGAAAGCAGCATGAGTAGTAACAGTAAACGCCGTCCTTCTCCTTCTCCTCATCGTCGTAGTTGTTTTTGCCTTTGCGTGTCATTGCTTTTGCTTGCTTTTGCTTTTGCTTTGCCTTCGCACACACACACACACACGCCATTCGCTCACCGGGTGGGCTCTCTGATCGTACTGTTGCACATTGCTTTTGCGTTGCCTGTCCTTTGCTTTGCTTTTGCTTTTGCTTTGCTTTGCTTTGCTTTGCTTTGCGTTGCTAGTGCTTTGCTTTGCTTTGCTGTTGCTGTAGCTTAGTTCAGCTAAGCTAAGCTAAGCTAAGCGAAGCCTTTTGCTTTTGCTTTGCTTTTGCTTGGTTTTGCATTTGCTTTTGTAGTGACCTTGGCCTCTACGTGCTCGTTGTGGGACGCTTGGTAGGGACCTCGGCCACTAGTGCATGTCGTTGGACGCTTGGTAGGGACCTCGGCCACTACGTGCAAGTCGTGGGACGTCTTGTAGGGACCTCGGCCTCTAGTGCTGGTAGTGGGACGCTTTGTAGTGACCTCGGCCTCTACGTGCTCGTCGTGGGACGCTTGGTAGGGACCTCGGCCACTAGTGCATGTCGTTGGACGCTTGGTAGGGACCTCGGCCACTACGTGCACGTCGTGGGACGTTTCGTAGGGACCTCGGCCTCTAGTGCTGGTCGTGGGACGCTTTGTAGTGACCTCGGCCTCTACGTGCTCGTCGTGGGACGCTTGGTAGGGACCTCGTTCTGCTAAGCTAAGCTAAGCTAAGCTAAGCTACAGCTAAGCGAAGCTAAGATGAAGCTAAGCTAAGCTAAGCTAAGCTAAGATGAGATACGCAAAACTAAAGTAAGGGGGCGCAACTGGGGGAACCGCGGGGCGGGGACCGGGGGAACCGCCCGGGGCGAAGCCCACTGCCCGGCCCCTTTAAGCTAATAGAATAAGAACCCTCTAGGCAGAGCCTAGGTAGGGAAATAGCAGAACATAGTACAGCACAACACCATAAGCTATGACAGAACAGCGCATACCAATACACCATCTAACATAATATGTCCGAGCATAACATACCAGACTATGACAGGACATATCGTAACATAACACACCATGACAGATCAGCGCATACCATAGCACAGCATTCCAACATATATCGTTGCATAACTTGACAGGGCCAGCCTACCGCAAGAAAACATCGCATAACTGAACATACCAAGACATAGCATGCCTTAGCCTCACATGGCATATCATATACGAGCAAAACACAACACATCACAACAACACGCGCTATGACATATAGGAACACACATAACATGACAACCCATAGCATACCGCAGCGTAACCTGACATACCATATCATGACATACCATGCCATGATAGGGCACACCTTTACATGGCACATCATCAAAGCAAACGTACCATGACAGATCGCATCGCGACACTTGCTACATAGAATAACATGGCAGGGCTCGGCATAAGATTTTACAACATATCAGAACAAATCATACCATAACACCCTACATTATGTCATACCGTATCATGCAAAACAGACATACGATTACATAACCCGTCATACACTTACATACCATGGCAGAGCAGATCACACCGCATCGGCATTAAAGCGAGTTGCATTACATAATATGACACGTGCTACCATGACAGAGCGCGGCCTAACACATTGTAGCATCGCGTGGCATAATACACCATAACCCCATAACAGGGCACATCATACCATGCCATCACATATCAGCATAGGACATAGCAGGACACAACCTAACAACGCATGTAATGACATCATGGAGCATACATCGCATAACAGAACATCGCACCTCGTGGCAACCAGAACATAGCATACCATACGAACACATAACATGCCATCCAATGGCATAACACATCATGGCATAACACAAAGCCGCAGCTCTTCACAACATGACAAAGCATATCATCACAACATGATCGACTGTACTACAGTATAAGCAGGCGCGACGTGCGCGCCGAGGCCAGGCCGGCCACATGAGCAAACAGGCGCAGCAACGAACGATCGGACGACATATCTATCGTGACGGCGTCACGGCGTCACGCCAGCCAGCCGGGAACAAAACAGACACAATAGAACACAACGTACTAGACCATGATCAACTCAACATCATATAACCAATAGAGCACACCGTAATCATGATCACATCACATAGCTGTTGTACTACTGCTACCCCTACGTCAACAACTTAGTTACAACGTGATTGGTTGTAACTTCATGTTAGAGAATCTATCGAAATGAACACACCCCGAGGAGCATCACAGACAATGGCATGACATAGCCGAACCTGACAGAGCACACGTATAATGTCATAACGTGGCGCAGCCGACCAGAGCATCTCATACCATATCGAATCATACAACGACAGAGGGGAGCATCACAGATCATACTCTAACAGAAGAAATCATTGAAGAGAAACTTTATGACGTACTGGGCCGTACCATATCATAATCAAGCGCGACGTACGCGCCAAAGTCAGCCAGGCCACAGGTACAAAGAGGCGCAGCAACGATCGATCGGACAACGTGACAGGCGTCACGGCGTCACGCCGTCCCGTCGACAGCATAACATATCATATGAATCATAATGTAAGAAAGCAGGATAGAACCTGATCGAGCATAACATAATTGAACACTGCTAAGTACAGCAACGACAAATCAAGGGCGCACTGGCATCCGCGCCTGGCCACAGGAAAAAACACAGGCGCGGCAACGCCCGATTAGTCTACATATCAAACTCGAAAAGCGTTACGACGTCACGCCACCTCGTCGAGATCAGAACAGAAACAAGCATATGTGCATAGACCAGAACAGAGCTGAACACAACGCGATAGAGCAGAATTCAGCAGAGACCGAGTACTGACGGCCTATCATACGCGACATGCGCGCCAAGCCCAGGCTGGCCACGGAAACCAACAATAGCAGCAACGACCGAGTAGAAGCCACAACAAACGTGAAAGGCGTTACGACGTGACGCCGGCCAGGCCACAACATGACATTACAGAACATCATATCATTCACTGCCGGAATCGAACCGGACGTAATACAAAAAAACAACCTTACGTTTACGCCAGCCACCACTTCACGGCGTCTTATCCCACCCGACAGGCGCCCCGTCGTCAGCGTCCAGAGCAGGAGGAGGAATGAGAGGTCCACCTCACCTCCTCGTCCTCCTCCTCCGTCGTCCGCCTCCTCCTCCTCCTCCTCCTCGTGCTGCTGCTGCTGCTGCTGCTCCTCCTCTTCATCTTTCAACAGGCTGCAGGTCCTCTTCGAACAACTTCTGGGGTCTTGCAAGACTCGTTTTGGGGGCTGGTTTGTTTCGTCAAGGGCCCCGGGGTTGCTCGACTTTCGGAAATCACCATTTTGAGACCTGGCCCAACCGTCGCGCTGGCCGAGACGGTCGAGCCCCGCGCACATCGTTCCAGCAGGCGCGCGCACCGTTGGGAGCAAACGCCGAAGGTTTCGGTAGGGGATCGCTCGAAGGAAAATAATTTGTTGTGCTTTCGCTTATAGAGCAAAATATCGTCGACTCCCAGAGGTCTCGACCTATTCCCCACGACAAGTTTTTAATCCTGAGTAGCTAAGCTATTCAGGATAAAACCCCCCTCAGTCCTCCTCCCCTGTCCTCCTTCTCCTCTTCTTCCTCCTCCTCGGCGTTCCCGCGAACGCAGCATTATATGCCTGCGGGCATCACAATAGCGCGAAGCGCGCGGGCGCGCCTGTGTGGGCCCCACAACAACCTGCGCGCACGATGCGCCCCTACGAGCCACAGGCGTATGCCTGTGCACACTACAAACACGCAGTCGTCGCACTACGAGCAGCATGCGTAACTATACGCTACACATCACGCACTGCTGCGACGAGGGTGGGTGGGGCGGCGGCCGTTATGTCATGTACTGGGTGGGTGGGTGGGTTGGAGGCCACATAACGCGCATTATGTGTTTGAGTAAAAAAAATACTTGAGTTCCTTTTCGACGGTCCCGAGGGCCGGTGATGGCCCCCGGAGGCTGAAACTAGCGAAACAAACTCCCGTCGTTATTTTTGTCATGATTCGAGGGGGTCTGCAAGGGCGCCCTGACTTCGCGCTTCGCGCTGCGCGGAGCACGAATAACTTCACGCCCTCGCGCCGCCCCCTGGGGGAGAAGAGGAGGATGAGGAGGAGTCGGAGCGAAACCGCGAAGCGCGAATACCTTCGCGCCCTCGGGGGCGCCCTTTGGTCTGGGAGGAAAGACCCACCCGTTGTGGCGCCGCTGCAGCCATCTTCGGCTACACGCAAAAGTGACCCTAGGCAAGAGTAACCTTGAGTGCGCGGCCAAGGAGGGGCCCTTTGGGGACACCACCAGACGCGCAAGCCGCTGTCGCCTCGCATTCGTCGATCGGGGGGCCCCAGTGGGCCCGCGCCAAAGGTCACTCTGGCGAAGGGTCACTCTTGCGTGTCTTACCATCGCTCGGCCGTCCATTCCCGCGCATTTTTCGGTTTCGTGCATTTGTTCCGCAAGGTGATCTTCGTCGCGGCGCGGCAGAGGCGATCCGCTCGCGCGCCCAAGCAACCCGGGCCACGGCATTGCGAACGCATGCACAAGGGCTCCCAACTTCGCGCTCTCGCGCCGCCTCCCAGGGGAGAAGAGGAGGATGAGGAGGAATCGGAGCCGAACCGCGAAGCGCGAATAACTTCGCGCCCTCGATGGCGCCCTTGATGCAAGAGGAGGGAAAGAATGCGCACTCTCGCGGATGCTCCTCGATGACCCCCGCCGAGAAAAACTGCACACGTCCGAGCGGTGCCAAGGCGTAGCCGACGCTCAGCTGGAATCCCGAGGCCGCACGGTGGACCCGCACGCCGGCCCCGCCGCGCCGGGAGGAGGACT
>CAUYUJ010017868.1:100331-115444 GCA_963575745.1 Prorocentrum cordatum
CTGCTGCTGCTCCTCCTCCTCCTGATCCCTCCTCCCCCTCCTCCTCCCTCCTCCTCCTCCTCCTCCTCCTCCTTCTCCTCCTCCTCCCTCTCCTCTCCTCGCCATGCCCCCCTCTCCATGTTAATTTGTAAGTTGCGCAGGCTTACCCTTTTCATGCTTCTCTTGCTCTCCCGCCCCCGCTCCCTCTTACTCTCCCGACTTCTCTTGCTCATTCCTCTTCCCCTCTCGATTCCCCAAAGCTCTTCCGAATTCACCGTTGCCCAATTTGACGCCAGGATCGAGACTCATCCAGAAAAAAAGCCCGATTCCGACCTGCGAGCGCAGAGGCAGTGAGACTGACATCCATCAGTCGGATACCAACTTTGCGGATGTGGGGGCGGGCACGGTGAACGACGCAATACGAGGTGGTGCGAACCGCTTCCTCGACTCGGCTCCCCCACGCTGCGAAACTGATGCCGACAAGAACAACCAGGAGCAGCCCTCGATACGTCGGAGCAAAAGCCAGAGCACGTCAAGGCTTTCGCGCACATGTAAATGTATGTGTGCATGCAGTTTTATACACATGGAATGCAAAGAAAAAACTGAGGCAGAGCCAGATGCAAATAGGGTAGGGCCACTGGGCGGGACAGGGGTGCCCGAGGGTGAGGACAAGAAGGATAGAGTAAGCCGGAGAGAGAGAGAGGAGTGGGTGGGAAAGGCGAGGTGGGCTGGGTGGGAAGATGGGTCAGCAAAAGGGGGGGAGAGAGAGAGCGAGAGAGAGCGAGAGAGAGAGAGAGGTGGCACACACGTGTATGCTTATTTGTATGCACATAGCTGTATGTTTTTGGGGGAAAGCACAGAGAGAAAGAGAGAGAGAGAGAGAGAGCGAGCGTGAGAGATAGAGAGAAGCATAAACACAAAACAACACATGATCTATATATATAGAGAGAGAGAGAGAGAGAGACAAAACAAGAAAGATCACGAGGGAGGGGAAAAGAGAGAGAGAGGGGAGGGAACATGGGAGGGAGGGATAGACAGACAGAGCGAGGGAGAGTGAGCGAGGAGGAGGAGGAGGAGGGGCACAGACATAAAGACATACATGCATGCATGAAAACATGCATATAGACATATGGTCACCCCCCCAACACTCCGTGTGGTCCAATCGCTGTGCTTTATCTATGTCTCGCTCTCTCTCTCCGTTCCTCCTCCTCCTCCTCCTCCTCCTCTGTGCCTCCTCTTCCTTTCCTCCCCCTCCTCCTTTTCTTCCTCCTTTTCCTTTGCCGAAAAGACTTGCGGGAGGGGGGTGGCCACGAAACCATGCTATTCACATGTTTATATATATATAATATATATATATATATATATATATATATTGTGCTCCGGTCAGGGATGCCACCAAACACTGCTATCCACATGTTTTGTTTTTGGTTTCCAGGAGCTCTGCAAACTGCGCAATCATGTAAGGCATTGCGCAGTTTGCAGATCCCCAGAACACCCAAATTAAGACCTGTGTATGACAGTGTTTGGTGGCATCCCTGACATATCCATATATATATATATATACACATAGATACTGTGGATAGCGTAGTTTCGTGGCCACCCTCCTTCCGAAAGTATTTTTGGCGAAGGAAGCTCGCAGTTTGCAGATCCCCGGGAGAAAAAAGAAGTTAATAGCAGTGCTTGGCGACATCTCCCGACTAAAAAAACACAGCAAACTGTGAATACCATGGTCTCGTGGCCATGCAGTTGCTGTTGCTGCTGTTGCTCTTTTTCCTCCTCCTCCTCCTCTTCCTTCTCCTCCTCCTCCTCCTCCTCCTCCTCCTCCTCCTCCTCCTCTTCTCATCCTCCGCCTGTTCTTCCTCCTCCTCCTGCTTCCGGCCCCCCATTCCTCCTCCGCCTTCTCGTCCCCCTCCCGCGCTCTACACCTTCCTCCTCCTCCACTTGGTTTTCCTCTTCCTCCTCCCCCATCCACCTCCTCTTCCTCCTGCCTCTGACCCCTCATTGCTCGTACTTCGCCTCCTCCCCCTCCTCATCCTTATCCTCCCCCTCCTCCTCCTTTCACGCTAGACCAATTTCAAGTTTCCCCGTGGCGTTCTTGATGAAAGAAGGAGCATTCTAATACGACTCGGGACAAGATGCACCTAGCGACCGCCGCGGAAAATGTGATATGTGAAGCTAAGGCCGAGAATAATAAAAACGAGTAGGCGCCCGCCAGGTGGCGCGTCCAGGCCGAGCTGGGCCTGCCGCCTCACCGCACCATCGTGTTCGAGGCGGAGGGCGAACAACCTTCTCGCTGCCGGCGCGTGGGCCCCTCGCCAGGGTGCCGCGCCGGCCGTGCGCCGCCGCTTCGGCTGAGGCGCGGGCTCGGCGCACGCCCCTCGGCGCTAGCGAGGGGCGCCATTGGTTTGGCTTTATGAATTTGATATTTGCGCATTCTCGACCGCCTACGGAAATGTGAGCCGCGGGCAGCGGCTCGTCTGGGCCTTGTTCCACTCGCCCCGACCTCCCTCCCCCCCCTCCCGCTTCAGATTGCAGAATGCTGCGGCTTTTTCTGGCTCAAGTGACCTCCGCCGCGCCGCCTGCGCCCTTTGACTGGGCAGCCGCTGCGGGCGCGATGTCCAACTTGCCTTTGCCGAAGAGGGGGAAGCGCAGGGCGGCCAGCCAGGGTCGCTCGGTGAAGAAGGTGAAGAAGGCTATGAAGAAGACCGCCGACAGCCCCCCCCAAGCGCAACCCCTATGTGAGGCACGGGGTCCACACGGCCAAATCTCGGAACGAGAGGGTGAAGTGGTGCGCGGGGCTGTCCGACTTCATGAACAGGGGGCAGAGGTACGTCACTGGCGCGCTCAAGAAGCACGGTCACTTGCCGGAGTGGGCGGGGGCCAGCAGCCCTCATTTCAGCAAGGGCACCCTCGGCAATCTCAAAAAGTGGTCTGACAAGCAGGGCGGATGGGGCCGCGGGCCCAGCCGCGGCGGGTGCCATCGTCACGTCTTGCCGCGCGCGTCCCGCCCGATCTTCGTGGCGGGCACAGGGCAAGCGCGCGCGCCCCTGCGAGATCAGGCGTCCGCCTTATTCTCGACCGTGGCGGGGGGCCTCGCAGGCGTGCACTGGGCGCCTCGTCGATGAGAAGCACAAGGTGGTCGAGGGCATTTACGAGCGCCTGTGCGCGACGAGGGGCAGATGCGTCGTGGCGAAGGAGAAGGCCATCAAGTTCGGCCAGGGCGGGGCCTGGAAGGACATCGAGGCCGACGAAGTGGACCTCGCGAAGGAGGTGTCCGAGGACGGCGGATCCAGCCCTGTCGACTGGGAGCAGTGGGGCGGGATCGTGGAGAGGGGCGCTCCAGACGCGCTCGTGCTCTTTAGGCTGAAGCCCATGAAGACGACGAAGAGGGCGCCAGGCCCAGGGGCCATTCGCAGACGGGACTGAATGCCCGCGGCGAAAAAGTGGCTCAAGGGCCGCCGCGTCATTCTGCACGCGGACGGCGCCAAGAGTTACAGGGTCAAGCTGGGCGGCGCGAAGCGCGACTACGTCGTCCACTGTCGCGAGCGCGTCAAGGTCAGCGGGAAGTACGCGTGGGCAAGGCCGAAGTGCGCAAAGCCCCGTTTCCACAACATTGCCGAGGACGGCGCGCCCAAGAAGAAGCTGTGGGCGATGGCTGGGGCGCAGGTCATCGACCGCTGCTGGCGCGGTCTCCGCAAGCACCTCGGCAGCGCCCAGGTTGTCGACGCGCACTCGCTCCGCCGGGAGATCCGCTCGTTCCAGTGGGAATGCTGGAGCCGCGGTGCCGACAACTGGCAGCGCACGGGGGACATGCTGAGCGACTTGTGGCACAAGGGCTTCGGCAAATGAGCCCGCGCGGTTCGGCGCGGCGACGCGGGGCAGCCAGCGGCCAGGGCTGCCCCGCGCGATTTCAACTGATTAGAGCGATGTTAACGATGCGCCTGAACGCCTCTTCACGGAGCCCACTTAGAAAAAGGGGCGAGCACCAGTCCCGATTCCATAATCATGATCGCGTCGCCGTCGCCCCTCCTCTTCCTGTCCACAAATGCCACTGTCTTCCAACCTGGCGGCTTGCCCCCCGCAGCTCGTCTGTGTTCAGCGTTTGTGCGGCCTTGCCCGCCCGCCAAGGCCTCCGCCCGCTCCGCCTTTCTCACCTCGCCAGCTATGGCGAGCGCCCCCGCCGACCAGGTGCCCCCTTTGGGGCAGGTCGCATACGACGCTGCCGGCGACGGTCAGCTGACCTTCGAGGAGGCGAGCTCGATGGTCAGCGGGAGCAAGTTGGACGATCATCCTTAACGATGCGTCAAGAAGGACAGCTTGTCTTTCGATAGGGACCTTTCAATGTTCGACCTTCCCTTGGTGCCGATCGCAAACTCGAGCACTACGGAGTTGGTCGCATTCGCTGCCGTCTTGTCCAACTACGCGGGCCCAATTGACTTCAAAAAGGACCGCGAGCTGTGCTGCAATGGTAATTTCAAGGGCTTCCAGGACCCATTGTCTCCCAAGAAGGAGCCTGCCATTCCGCGCGCAATGCAGCTGTTCATCGTGCGCGAGACCCCCGCGGACCGACCCGCCGCATCCTCGCGGCTGTTAGCTTCGAGAAGAACAGAGTCGATGCTGCGACCGTCCTGAGCTGCGCCCGCGGCGGGGGCCCACGAGATCGACTACGGCAAAAACTGCAGGTCGGGGTCGATCGCGTTCCAGTTTGTGCTGGAGATGCTCGAGGGCTACCAGATACGGTCGGGGAATGAGATGAAGAATGCCCTCCTGAGTGCCAGACTCTGGCGCATTCCCCCCGCGGGCTGGGTGGCAAAGGTTTGAGCGCCCATCGGCCGCGAGACCTTTGCTTCCTAATCGAAGATATCTTTACCCCAGGCCTCCACCGTCCGCGGTCGTTTTGGCTCGAGTCTGCCCGGGCGACCGCGGCGCGGGCGGCTGAGAGATGGCGGCGGGGGGCTGCCCGCCTGAGAGGCGGCCCATGCGCGCGGAGGAAGAAGCTCGGCTCGGAGCCACGGCGGCGCGGCGCGAGGCGAGACGCAGGCGGCTGATGGCTTGTAAAGCTGGTCCAGGCCGAGCTCTTGGGGACAAGGAAGGGGCCAGGCCCGGTTCGTGGAGGGATCGCGAGGCGGCATCCCGCCCCGCCCAGAGAGCGGCGGCAGCAGGAAGGAGAGTCTGTGGCAGCTCCCGTCTCCGCCGTAACGTGGCGCGGCATGCTGCTCAGCCGCCTCCCTGCGGGTTTGCGAGGGCCTCGAGGGCGGGCCTCGCGCGGGCGGCTGCGGGGCCACGTCTGGCGGCCTTCGGCGGGGGCGCGACTGGGCCCGCGTGCGAGGCGCTGGCGGCGTGGCAGCCGCTCGCGGCGCGCCCGTTCCAGCAGCTGCAGCCCCATGCCCCGGGGGCCTGGTCAGTTCGCGACGAGGTGGCCGAAGGCCGCGCGCTGGCGTTCGGGCAAGGCCTGGAAGCTGGATGGCGGCTGGCGGCTTCCGCTCGCGAAGGCAGTGACGGGGTCCAGTCGGGCGCGGAGGGCGTGGTCTTTGCGGGCCCTCCCGACTCCCCTCCTGGGCCTGGCTCGGACAAGTGCTTCAACCGCCGCGCGCAGGACGATTGCGACCTCATGGGCGTCGAGGTCGCCGGGGTCGTCCGCGACGCGGAGGGCGTTTGCTTCGGAGAGGCGGGCGGCTCGTCAGTCGAAGCCTCGCCGGAGCTGCGCGGGCGCGGGGGGAGTTCGAGCAGGCAATGGACAGGGGCCCCAGCCGCCGCGTGCGGGGCGACCTCAAGGACGTCGAGGTCGTCGGGGTTGTCCGCGACGGGGAGGGCGCTGGTTTCGGCGAGGCGGGCGACTCGTCAGTCGAGGACTCGTCGGAGTTGCACGCGCAGGAGGAGCGCGAGCAGGAAGACGCCGGGGGCGAATTGGCGAGCGGCCCCGTCGGCCCGCAGTCGGAGGCCGAGGCGGATGCCAAGCTTAGCGGCCTCGCGTTCGGCACCCTGGAAGGGCTCGACCCCTCCATGGCCCACTACGTCGACCCCTGCTACGAGCTACTCGGCGGGGCGGTATCCGCGCGCCTGGAGGTCCCGGGCGTTGCGCGGTCGCCCTGGACCGACGGTGGGGCGCAGGCCTTCGTACGTGGTTACGGGGGGGGAATCGCGAGCAGAGGGCGGCGGCGGCGCGCGGGGGCGAGGGGCCCCAGGTGCACGGGCCCTCGGCGGTGGGTTTGTTCCCGGGGGCCCCGCCCGCGCCTCTCTGCGTGACATTCGAATCGCGGGTGGGTCCGCTCACCCTCGAAGAGCTATAAAAAAGGGCCCCCACACCGTGAGGTGCTACACGATCAAGCCGCAGCACGAGCGGAAGCAGCCGCTAGAGGAGGACGAGCGCGCGCAGGGGCGCGCGTTCAAACGCGAGCACGGCCCTCGCAGTAACAACAGGAACCAGTTCATGGAGTGGGCCGACACGAAGGCGAATGGAGAGGGATCGAACATTTTCGGTTGGCCAGCCGCCAAGGTGGGGACTGCTTTGCTGCGCAATCATCAGAGAGAGAAAGAGAGAGAGAGGGAGAGAGAGAGAGAGAGAGAGAGAGAGAGAGAGAGAGAGAGAGAGAGAGAGAGAGAGAGAGAGAGAGAGAGAGAGGACAAACGCCAAGCCGATCACGCGATGGAGTTTGACGGTGAAGGATTTCGCTGGCTGATTCCTCAACGGCGTCCTCAAGCTCATGATTGCCACCCTCCATATGCACGGGGTCTCGTGGATCGGGAAGTCCAGGGCCGGCAGGGGCAACGGCTCTAAGACTTCGGCCTGGGCGCACTCGGCGCGCAGCATCCAGAAGAATGGGTCCGCCGACGACCCTCCCTCACTGTCAATTATATGGACTTCTTCCAGGGCATGCCGACGACGGACGTCCTTCCCTGGATTTTCGGCGACGGCCTCCCGCAGAAGGTTCGGTGGTCACGCGTGGCCCCTGCCCTTGCTGCCCGCTCTCTCTCTCTCTCTCTCTCTCTCTCTCTCTCTCTCTCTCTCTCTCTCTCTCTCTCTCTCTCTCTCTCTCTCTCTCTCTCTCTCTCTCTCTCTCGGGGGAGTGCGGCCCCTTTCGTCGGGGAGGCCTCGGGCGAAGCGAACCCTTGCGCCTCTCCCATTTGGAAATCGCGGCGGCGGTGGTAGGGCCAACGCGTGACCACCTGAAGGTAACAGCTGACGTTCTCAAGGCTTTCCTCAACCCCAAAGAGGGGGATGCTCTGCTGCGGGCTCGGTGGGGTGGCTGCGCTTTCGAGCCAGGGTCGCACGGGCAAGCCGTTGCTGACCCTTGCGACCGCGACGCGGAGAGGGCGGCGTTGGACGCCGCGACGCGCAACAAGCACGTCTTGGACCACTTCGAGAAGATCGTCGCCCCGTCGCTCGAGGAGGCGACGACCGAGGAGGACTGCAATACCATCCTCGACAAGTCGCACTTCGTCGTGGTCACGGACCTCGGGGTGCACTGGCGCGCGACGTCCGCAGATCTGGACAACGGCGCCAGGTTCATGCCGTGGCCCAACCCCAGGGCCCCCGACCTCTTCGCCAGCGAGGTCCGGGACACTTCATCGCCCGCTGTCCGCCCGCTCCCTTCAGACTATGCTGGCAAGATGGAATGGTATATCGGCTACATGAGCAGTTTGGTGGAGGGCCGTGACGTGCCAACGGTTGCGACGGCCCGCATTGCCCTGATGTTTGGTGATGGCCCTGGACGCACGGTCTCCGTGATCGGCAACTTTTCGGGGTTCGAACCAGGCGCGGCGGCAAGCGAATCGTCCGCCCCCGCGGCCGCTTCGGCGTCTCGTTCCGATCGCGAAGAGGGCGAAGAGGCTCATGGTGGGATGCGGAGGTCCGCTGTCGGAGGTGGACGCCGCGGAGCAAGAGGCGATATTCGCCTCCATCGTCGCTTCGGCCCACGGGGAGACGATCGCCGTCGACGGCGAGGACGACAACGACGGCACCCTGGAAGCCGAGCTCAGGCGCCTGATAGAACAGGGCGATCAGGCCTCGGGGCCGGCGGTGGCGCCCCCCACCGATACCGACTGAGCGGGCGGCGGCGGCCTGCGAGCGCGCATTGGGCGCTACGCAATCGGCGCCGAGGGCCGTCGGCGCGACGCGTGCGCTTACGCATGAACCACTATTGTTTTGTAGGCCGTCTTGCCCGCCAAACGGTCGACGCCGACCACCCACCCGAAGGGCTTGCGGGATGACGCAGAGCGCCGTTCAGAAAATATAGCAAAACAGCGACTGCGACAGGAGGAGGAGGAGGAGGAGGGGGAGGAGGGGAAGGAGGATGGGGAGAGGGGGACGGAGGAGGGGGGGATGAGGAGTCAGCGAAAACGCTTGAAAAACAAAACAAATGATTTCGGCAGAACTTCTGGGGAGGTGGACGCCAAGGTTCTCCCGAAATCATATTGCTTGTTTGGTTTAAGTTGTTTTATTGTTTGTTTCCAATGGGTTTCGCTGTTTTTTTCGCAATGCCGACCAATTCTCGCAGGTTTCCGAAGGCTTTCGAGGAGGAGGAGGAGGAGGAGGAGGAGGAGGAGGAGAGCGACGACGAGCAAACGATCAGTGAAGGTTTTGTGATTTGGGTGGTTTGGGGGTGCTGGGGGGCGACCATATATGTATACAGACACATACCTCTAGATGCCACAGAGTGCGGCGGGTGACATATATATATATATATATATATATATATATATATATATATACTAGAACCACGCGCGCGCTGCGCGCGCGCTTTGGTGCGTTTGATTCGCCCATGTCGTCCAGCCCGCCCATCTGAACCAAGAAAGCCGGTTTCTGCTGAGACATCCTCACGATTCGCTCTTAAACTTAATCTGGCCACGGCGCGCAGGTGACGCTGGCGGTGTGCTGCCCGCGCCGAGGCGAGAGCGCCGTTTGGACGGACTTTCGGCCATTGTACGGTTCGGCCCGCATAGTACGCTATGTTATCAATGCGAGGCTAAGCTATGCGGTGTGATGCGATGCGATACTATGCTGTGCGATGCGATGCTATGCTATGCTACGCCATACTGTGCCATGCGATGATATGCTAGTATATGCGACGCGATGCGATGCGATGCTATGACATGCTATGCGATGCTATGCTATGCTATGCTATGCTACGCGATGCTCGTCTATGCTGTGTTGTGCGATGCTATGCGATGCTATGCTATGCTCTGCTGTGCGATGCAATGCTATGTTGTAGCTCCAGTTGGTTCCCCTTCCTCACCCCCACCACCACACGCACAACCTCTTTATCACCCGAAGGGTGGTCGTACATGTAGGTATACACTGGCAGGATCTCGCGGCCAGAGATACAACCGCCTCGCGCACACTTGCCTGGAGCGGGGAGGGATGGGGAGGAATCTGGGAGGAGCGGGGAGGGGTGCAGAGTGAGGTGTCTTGTGGGCCTCTTGGACTGCCTCAGAGCGCTCTGGGATCCACAGGCGCCTACGGAGGTCGTCTTGGAGGGCTCTGTGGGACGTTTGGGGGCGATCCTGGGAGCTTCTTGGACCGTTTTTTTTTTTTTTTGTTCTTCCGCAAAGGCAAGGCGAGGTGCAGTAGCAACAGTGGTCTGGCTGATGAGGCAACGTCGGGCCTACCCTCCGACGAAGTGCCGCACATCATCTAAGGCAAGGAAATCCTTCTCCTGCAAAAGTAAGCGCGCGGTCCCTGTTTTTCGCCTGCGCACAGTTGGAGAGAGGAGAGAAACAGGAAAAGCAGGGAGATCACACACCACCGAATGCTCTGAAATCGCATCGTGAACACCACTTCGACAGCATGGCACAGACCTAGCATCTCCAATGCTAAATGGCGTTCCCAGGAAACAGGGCATTGCTGGTGGAGACCACTGAATTGCGACGGTCACCAGCACACTGAACTGCAGTTGAGGAGGAGGAGGAGGAGCAAGTGGAAAGCACATGGACGAAGCGATCCAAAGCGAGGAAGTCGGCGAATCGGCAAGCCAACTGCGCCAGTACAGAACGCACGCACGAAGCGTTAAGGCATGGAAGATGATTGCGGTGTCTGGTGTCCCTTGTCCGTCCAGTGTCCGGTGTCGGGTGCCTGGTGTCTGTCCATGTGGTGTCCAATGTCCAGAGTCCGATGTCTGGTGTCCGGTGTCTGGTGTCCAGTGTCCAGTGTCAGGTGTCCGGTGTCCGGTGTCCAGTGGCCAGTGTCCAGCGCGCGAGAATCGCTCCACAGTGGCCGAATTGGCGATGTGCGGCCAGAGCACGCAGGAACTTGAAACTCCTGAGGTTGATGTTATATTAAGCTGCCGTGCCCCCTCTGCAAGCAAGCGCGCATTCACAACAGCCCCGCACAAGGCGCACGGCTTCCCCTGCATAAGGTCTCCGCACAAGACTCTCGCAACAAGCGGCGCACGGGTCGCACTGTAAAGAAAAAGGCATCGCACTACTGCGCGAGAGGCGCGCACTTCGCAAAAAACCCAGCGAGTTGCGAGGCAGCAGCAACCCGACTGTGCGGGCATTGCGGGATGTCTTGGACCGTCTTGGAGGCCTTGTTGGGATGTCTTGCGGCGCTCTTGGGGTTCTCTGAGGCCGTCGTGGACGCTATTAATACAAAGCGCATATGCCCCAAATAGACGCTTCCCAAAGGAATTAGGGCGATGTGTGTTCCTTGCGGCCCTCATAAGTGTCCTCGTGAAGCCTTTTTCAAGCGCTTGGGGGGCCTCTCGGGCTGTCTTGAAGCCATCATGGGCGTCTTGACGAACTCTTGGACCGTCTCGGAAGCCTCCTGGACCGTCTGGGGAGCGCCTTCGGGCCCTCCGAAAGCCCCCCGAAGGACCCCGAGGGACACAGTGGGCACCGCGGGGGGAGGGGGGAGTTTGGGAAAAGTGGGCAGCCTCGGGCCCCAGGGGTCTGGTCGCGGGGTCCGCATGGTGATGGGCAACTATGATGAGCGCTTGCGCGCTGCAGTCAGATCCACCTTGAGCCAAAATGGCTACGGATGCTCGTGGGGCGTCTTTGGGGGCTCCTGTGGGGCCTCGTGGAGCCTCTAGGAGGCCTCTAGGGGGCCTCTTGGGCTCTCTTGGGGCCTCTTGGGGCCTCCTGGAGGCCTACTGGGGCGGAAGGCTCGAATTGTCGGTTCGTGTTCCCCCTCTTGAGCCCCTCTTGTGGCCCTCTTGAGGCGATCTTGGGCGCCTCTAGGGCCGCCTTGGGGCACTTTTTGGGCCATCTTGGGGGCTCTCTCTATTGCGCCGTCGTGGCGCCCTCTTTGGGTGCCTCTTGGGCCGTCTTGAGCTGGTTTCTGGGGCCTCATGGGCTGTCTTGAACCGTTGGAAGCACGAAACAGCGAGAACACGAACAACCTTCAAAAACCATTGAGGAAACCTACTTGCTTCGCCTCCTGAGTGCCTCGTGGGAGCACTTTTGAGGGCATCTTGGCCATCTTGAAGCTCTCTTGGGCTGTCTTCAACGCCATGTTGGACCAATTTTGGAACTCTCTTGTGCGGTCTTGGGCTCTCTCGGACCGGTCGTGGGCCATCAAGGCGCCCTCTTGGACGTCTCTCGGCCCCTTTTGACGTTTTTTGGCGCCCCCCGCTGGGCCCGAAACGGTCAGACGAAAAATCAGTGCACTTCGGAGGGCCCGGGACCCCCTACCCATTATACGTATATATATATACTATATATTATGCATACATAAACCAACACAGCATATATACATATATTTATGTATATATGTGTATGTGTATGTATGTGTATATGTATGTATGTATATAGATATATGTACATATACATACATACATACATACATACATACATACATACATACATACATACATACATACATACATACATACATACATGCACATGCACATACATACATACATTTTGGAGGGCTCTTGGGCTGTGTATTGGCCGTGTTGGGCCCATCTGGGGCCACGTTCGGGCCATCAGGGCCGCCTTGGGGCCTCCCGCTCCCGCTGTGGGGCCCAGCATGGGCCTGTCCTGGGGCTCTCTTGGGCCGTCTGAGGCTCGTCCCAAGCAATTTTCGGGCTCCCTTGGGCAATCTTGGGGCTCTGTTGGAGGTCTTTTCGGCGGTTTGGGGGCGTCGTCGGCTGTCGTAGAGCGCCGGGAGGTCGAAAACGCGAGACACCGAAAAACATTTCAAAAACCAACGGAAATCAAGGATTTGAGCCTCTTCGGGCTCTCGGGATGCTTCTCGGAGCTCTCTTGAGGCCTCTTGGAGGCCTCTTGGGCTGTGTATTTGCGGTCTCGAACCCATCCTGGACCACGTTAAGGCTATCTGGGCTGTCTTGGAAGGGCTTGTCGAAGTCCCCGAGGGTTTCTGGGAGCTCTCTGGGACAGTCTGGGAGCTCCAGGGCCGCTCCAGGGTGCCCTGGGAGCGGTCTGGGGAACCCTGGTCCTCCCATGCCCTGTCGTGGTCGCGGCCCCGGTCGCCCCAGCCTCGTGCACGGGGATATCTACATCTCTCTCTCTCTCTCTCTCTTTCTCTCTCTCTCTCTCTCTCTATATATATATATATATACACACATCGACATATACATATACGTCTGCATATACATATACATATCCATATGCATATAGATCTACATGTACATCTACATCTACATATGACATACATGTGAATATAGATGTACATATTAATATACATCTACATCTACATCTACATCTACATACACGTATACGTATACAAATACATATACATGTCCATGTGTAAATACATATACAAATGCGGATACATCTACGTATACATACAAGTATGCATACACATCTACATAAACATAAACATATGCACATACGCATACCTAAACCTATACATATACATACACATATGCATATGCATACGCATATGCATGCATATATCTTTGAAAATAAAATCATACCTATACAATTGCATATGCCTATATACAGATGCACCTATACACACCATGTTGCATATATATATATATATATATACATAGTCATGTGCATTACATGTACATGCACATGTATATGTTCATATACCTATACAATACAGTTGCACCAACATGTGCATACATATATACTTGTACATATACATGTACATATACATGTACATATGCATGTCCATATATATATTTATATAAACATACATATGAATTTGCATATGCAAACACATATACATTTACATATACATGTACATACGCATATACATACACATGTGCATACACATATACATATACACACAAGTACACATATACACATACACATACATATGCATATACATATACATATCCATCCCCATCCGTATCCATCCATCCATCCGTTCATCCACCCATCCATCCATACATACATACAGACATGCATACATAAATACATACATTGGAAGCCCCTTGGGGTCTGCTTGGGGGCCTCTTGGGGACAAGCTCGGTGCGAAGACGAAAAACACGAATGCGGTTGACATGTACGTTTTCCGAAGAGAACGGGGCCAATTTTGCCTCTCGGGGCCCTCTGGGAGGTCAAATTGCACGGGTTATGAGGCGTCTTGGAGGCCTCGTGTTGGCTGCTTGGGGCCTCGTGGGGGTCTCGGGCGCCCTCTTGGGGCGTGGGGCTGGCAATTCCAATTGGATTGCCCTATCTTGTGCTCCTCTAGGAGCCCTCTGGGAAGCTGTTGGGGCCGTTTTGGGTGCCTCTGGGACTGGCCTGGGACCCTCTTGGGCCGTCTTGGCGCCCTCTGGGGGGCCTCTTGGGCCGTGTAGGGGATCACGAAAACGGTAAACATATAAGTTATACGGAAGGAATGGATATATTTTTGCTTCTCGGGGCCCTCGTGGGGCAAATTGCAAGGGTTACGAAGCGTTTTCGAAGCCTCTGGGGCCGATGGAGACGCCCCGTGATCCGATCCGTCAAAGCCGTCTTCAGGGTGGTGGGCGGCTGGCTGGGGCCGCCGCGACGCTCATCGAACCGCCCTCCGATGCGATTTTGGGCCCCTGCAGGTCTGGCCGGGCCCCCGGGCCCCACTTTTGTAGTAGAGGTCGCGGCCCCTGGGCCCCCGGGCCCCCGGGCCCGGTTGCGGCCCGGTCCGGTCTGCAACCGGGCGACCCTCCTTTCCGCCCCCGACGCGCTCTTCGCGGCCAAGGCTGGCTTTGTCTTGAAATGATTTTCCAACAACCCTGGGCATCGCAGTTTTTTGGTTGCATCTGGGGCTGTCTGGGAAACGCAGTTCCCCAATCAGAGCTTGCTTCTGTAGGAGTCCTAGCGGATATAAAGCTGAGGTGAGGTGAGCGGCCGATTTCGGTGGCCGGGGCCGGGCGCCCCGGTGCCCGGGAGTGCCCGGGTGGCCGATTTCGGCGGGTGGCCGGGCCAGGGTGCCCGGGTGCCCGGGTGCCTGGGGGTGCTTTGATGGGTGCAATACTATAGAACACTGAATATAGCTATTGTGCACTATAGGATCCTATCAACATGCACTAAAAATAAGAAAAGAGTAAACAATAATAAAAAAATGAAAACAATAGTGTTAAATAGTGAAAATAATATAAAAATATTAATGGACAATATTTTTGTTTTAAAAAAAATAATGAAGCAAATAGTGAAAATGAAAAATGGCAAATTCTAAGAACAATCACAAACCAGCTTGCTTCTCTTCCTTTCTCTCCTGACTTTCCGCAGCGGCAGACCGCTTTTACATTGCAAGTTGCACAGTGCAGCGGTTTGGCCGTTTCAGAACTTTCGTTTTTAATCACGTCCATGTTGGCTGCGGGGCCGAGGGCGCCGCACGTGGCGCAGCGAGCATCCCAGGCAGCCATTGAACGAATTCTCGAATTCGGTTGGGCGAATTCAAAAAACTTGAAGCCAAAAACGGCTGCGACGAAATCGTTATCCTGTCCTCCTCCTCCTCCTCCTCCTCCTCCTCCTCCTCCTCCTCCTCCTCCTCCTCCTCCTCCTCCTCCTCCTCCTCCCATGCAAAGCGTTGGGCCGCTGAGGAGCAGAATGGGGAGGCAGGAGGGAAGCGAACGCAAAGCGGTTGGCCCGCTGAGGAGGGAGGAGGAAACGGATGAGGGAGGTGACGGAGGGCGGGGGGGGGGGGCAACAGTAGTCAGAAGAGAATATATATATATAATATATAAATAAATAAATAAAAAAATAAGAAATTAACACAAAAAAACGATAAAAAAAAATAAAAA
>CAUYUJ010017868.1:115544-123044 GCA_963575745.1 Prorocentrum cordatum
GGCGGCTCTAGGGCCGTCTCGGGGCTCTCTCGGGCCGTCTTGGGGTTCTTTTGGCAGCCTCTTGGGCCGTCTTGGAGCGGTTTTGGGAGCCTCTTGGGCGGTGCGCCAGAAACACGAAACAGCGAGAATGCAAAAAACATAGCAAAAAAACCTTCCGAGCGCTTCTTGGGGGCTTCTCGCCCTCCTGGAGCCACTTGGTCGAAAGCTTGGAATTCGATTGTGGCGTTTGTTCCTCCTCTGCGGCCCTCTACGCCCCGTCTTGGGGACTCTCTTGGGTCCGTCCATGGGCCATTCGTGGGGCCGTCCTGGAGCTTTCTGGGGCTGTATTGGGGCCCTCTGGAGCGCGTCCTGGGCCGTATTGGGGCGGTCTCGGGAGCTTCTGAGGTCGTCAAGCACGGACCGACAGCGAAAACAAGCAATATGTTGAAAATATACGGTTTACGAAGAGAATGGGGTTATTTTGGCCCCGGCTCTCTTTGGGGCCCTATTGGGGTCGCTTGGGGTGTCTTGGGGGCTTCTGAAGCCACCTTGGAGGCCATGTTGGGCGTCTGGGAGCGACCTTCGGGCGTCCCGGGTCTGTTCTGGAGCCTCTTGGCGCCTCCTTGGCGCCTTCTGGCGGCCTTCTGTGAGGCCCCGGGGCTCCCCGAGGGCCCCGGGGCCCACATTTGCGGTCGTCTTGGGCCCTTCGTGGGCCGTCCTGGAGCTCTCTGGGGCTGTATTGGGGCCCTCTGGGGCGCGTCCTCGGCCGGACCGACAGCGAAAACAAGCAATATGTTAAACATATACGTTTTACGAAGGGAATGGGGTTATTTTGGCCCCTTGGGGCTCTCTTTGGGGCCCGATTGGGGGTCGCTTGGGGTGTCTTGGGGGCTTCTGAAGCCGCCTTGGAGGCCATGTTGGGCGTCTGGGAGCGACCTTCGGGCGTCCCGGGTCTGTTCTGGAGCCTTTCGCGCCTCCTTGGTGCCTTCTGGCGGTCTTCTGTGAGGCCCCAGGGCTCCCCGAGGGCCCCGGAGCCCACATTTGTGGTAGCGGCGCCGGCCCCAGGCGCACGGACCTGGTGCGCCGTCATATGAATAAATACGTATGATGTTTTACCATGCGTATATATACACATACGTGAGATGTTACACCATGCATATGCGTACACATACGTAGATGTGATAGCATGCATATGCATACACATACGTAAGCAATGACACACTGCATGTACATGCACGTACGTAAGATGGTGTACCATGCATGTATATACATGTACGTATGATATGAGGTCTCAAATGTTCATAGATATACGTGTGCTGTGGTCTCAGATATACAGATACACAACCATGCCCCCCTAGCTGAATATGATACCTATGTGTGAATCATACGGAGCGCGCATGGGCTAACATCACACATGCATAGGGCGGTGTGTCCCGACAGGCGGCTCCACAGCCGGACAATTGTTTCAAGGGTTTTGTTTCAAGTTGTGTTTCAAGTTTTGTTACTGGGGCGTTTCGGATTTTGTCTCTGGGCCCTGGCCTGGTTTTGTTTCTGGGCCCTGGCCAAGAGTGCCCAAGAGGCCCCCCCGGAGGCCCCAAGAGGTCAGAGTTGTGAGGATGCCTCAGGCGGTAGTGGCCAGACCACCTGCTCAGGGCATCTCGCAACTCAGAGTGGCGAGGATCTCAGGCGGAAGTGGCCAGACCACCTTGGGGCAATGTATCTCCGAGGTCAGAGCTCAGTGCATCTCGGAACCCAGAGTTGCGAGGATGTCTCAGGCGATCGTGCCCCGACCACCATGGGGCCGGCACCTCCGAGGTCATAGATCGCAGGATGTCTCAGGCGAGATCGAAGAGCAACAACCTCACCTCAGGGCGTCCCTCGGATCCCAGAAATGCGAGCGTGCTCAACGAAAGGCCGGGACCACCGTGGGGCCAGGCCCCCTCCGAGGTCAGAGTTGCGAGGATGTCTCAGCAAAGTGGCCAGACCGCGACCAACTCAGGTCAGGACGCTCGGAAGAACCCAAGTTTTGAGATGTCTCAGCGAACCGCCTCCTCCTGCGCTTCCTCCGCTTCCCTCCTCCTCCTCCCCTCCTTGCTCTTCCTCGCTCCTCATCCTCCTCCTCCTCCTCCTCTCTGCCTACCTGCTGCGCCGTTGCGAACGCAGCCTCCTCCCACGAAATTAGTCCTCCTCCGCCTCCCCTTGCATGTCCTCCTCGCCCTCCTCGCTCTTATCTCCTCCTCCTCCTCCTCCTCCTCCTCCTCCTCCTCCTCCTCCTCCTCCTCCTCCTCCTCGTCGTCCTACTCCCCCCCTGTCCTGTCTTCATCCTCCCACTCCTCCTCCCTCCTCCTCCTCCGCTGGCCGAGCCGGGCCGTGCCGGGCCGACGCGAGCCGGCGGAGGAATAGTCTGATTATGGAAGGGAGGGGGAAGAGAACGAGCAGGAGGAGGAGGAGGAGGAGGAGGAGGAGGAGGAGGAGGAGGAGGAGGAGGATGAGGTGCTTTTTCGAACGGCCGAAACGGTCCTCCTGGTCCCCTCCACCTCCTACTCCTTCTGGCTCTACCCTCGGCTCGGATTGCGCTGGACGCCTGCCCGACATTCACTCCTCCTCCTTCTCTTCCTCCTCATCCTCCCTCCTCCTTCCCGGGTGCCCGGGGGATGCCCGGATGCCCCGGTGCCGGGGTGCCTGCAGTGCCCGGGAGCCCGGGTGCCCCGGTGCCCGGGTGCCCGACAGGGGGTCTTCCGTGCGGGTCTTCCGTGCGGCGACAGTGCTCTCGCTGTTGAAGGATGCGAATCCAAGGGCACAGTTGTACGACCGAGTGTGCTGCATGAAGTGGTCGTGGGAAGGACCCGGACGAAGGAGCTGAGCCATTTCGGCCGGAGCGGGAGACAGTAGGGGGATGCCAGCCAGGGCTCCGTACCTGCAGCACGCGCCGAAGTCCTTTCTGCGTGCTGCCGGGCAACGCGCGCGTTCGGCGAAAAAGTGCAGAGCCCCGCACGTTGCGCAGGCTCCTTGAAAGTGGCCGGTCGGAGAGAGCGACGCTTTCGGAACGCGTTTGCTGCACCATTGGTCTGTCGACCACCAGCCGGCGCGGTGGCCGGTGCGTACGCCAAGAGAAGTCCCAGGCACGGGTTCTGCGAACCAGTTCCGATGCGCTGCGCAAGCGGGCGGACAGCTGGACGAGTTCGGAAGTGCTACGCGGGTGGACTTGAGGCGACACCACGGCACGGAACATTTCGGCGAGTCACGTGCTCGGAGGTACATGCGGACGGCTGCCCTCACCTGCTTGCGGAGTGCTCGCAACGGATCGCTACGTGGACGAGCGTGTGGGACACCAAAAGACCCCGACGTCGGAGGATGATGGGGCCCGGCGGCGGCGGTGGCTACCGCGGCATGTCGGACGTGGTCGGGGCAGTATCCGGTGGCGTACATTGCTTTCGTCAACTTTCTGTCGCACAGTGGGAAGGAACATGTGGGTTTAAAGCAACGTTCGCACACGCCGCTGTTGTACGGCACTGCGCGTCGCACGCCATGGCGGGCGGGGGCGCGGCAGCCGGCCCTTCCGGGCCCTTGGCAAGGGGGCCCCGCGAGGCAACAGTGCCTACATTCCACCACGGTGCCGAGAGGGCCCACGCGAAAAGCGCACCCAATGGCGCGATTGCTACATGGCTTCCCTTTCCGAATGCACGCGATGCAGAGGCCGTCGGACGACTTCCGTTGAGCTACACCGTTGCACCCAGACGAGCTACAAGGGCGTTCGGCTTGCTCGTAGGATCGTTTGGAGAGGGATGGTAGTGGGTCCACACGTTCGACACAGGCCTGCTGAACCAGGGGTGGAACGGCCGTCGCACCTACGCGTCGCGCGTGGGAAACAGGACGAAGTGCAAAGACAACACAAAATGTCCTCTGGCGACTCGACTGCGTTCGTACACGCGGGCGTGCGGCAGAAGTGGAGCAGGGCGGGCGGTTGGCAGACGAGGCAATGCTGTCCGTGTTGTCGAGGGACGCGGAAGTTGCAGGTGGCCGTAGCGCAAGGAAAGACCCCGACGATGCACATGGGGCATTGCGCGCCCGTTCGAGATGTGCTTTCTTGCACCGCTGGCGCCCCGCACTTCGGAGCGCTACATCGCGAGGGCGTAGATGCAAGCGCCGTCGGAGACTGCGCTGGAGCGGCTAGAGAAGGGCGGGCGGCTGGGCTGGCTCCGCCACAGTGAGCGCACAGATCTGGAGTTCCGGGCGCTCCTCGGCGCGAGAAGCACACTGTGCACGGTCGACGTCCGGGGACGCAAGTGCTGCGGGCTGCATCGCTCCGTTCCTCCTGGCAGCCAGGCAATGCGCAGGCGGATTGCCGACCAGGGTTGTAGGGGCAAGAATGGTCGTTGTGATGGTTAACGCGTTGCGGAAGCCGGCCTGGTGCATTTTTGACCTTTTGCCGGACGTGGGAAGGACGCACCAGCACCGCGAAACGACAAGGCAGGGGGCCTTCAGAGCACGGAAAGCACGGGCCAGATGATTTGTTGGTTGCCAGGAGGCGGCAGCCGACGCGGGCGCCCCTACACGAGTTCCACTCGCGCATGGTATTGTGGCATGGGTCGGAATAGTGCGTTGCGCAGAAAGTAAGAGTGACATGTGTTTTTGGCCGTCGGAAGGGTGGAGCTACAGGGGCCTCGCACTGGGGGTGGGCGCACCGTGCATCTGCCGAAAGGCACCGCTTGCAAAATCTTTGACGTTTTCGCTTGTTGGTGTCTTCGACTGGGATCTGAGCTTGGAGTCCACTGCAAATTTGATAATTATGACACGTGTGTCGCGGCCTCTCAGTAACAGCTGAAGCCATGACCACGAACACGGAGATGCAAGGGGCGGCGGCTCGACCCGCGATATGGATGAGAGCCTGCAGTGCCGTAAAAATAAACAGGAGAATACTGACTGGTGACTGCGGAGGCAGCAGCAGCATCATGTCTTCAGCCGATATGGGGCACGGGGTCGGTGGAGCAGGACGCGGAAGTGCAACTCGGAGATCTCGTTGGAAGCTCCGGGAACAGCCTCGGCGCTGACCTGGGCCCCGTCATGGCTCCATGGATGGGCCAATGGTTGCGCACGGAAGCGGGAAGAGCGCCGAAGGAACTTGCCCGAGACGGCTCATGGCACCCTTCGCTCTTGGGAGCGTAAATGTTAAGGGCTGGTTACGTCACTGTTCCCCGTCCTCCTCTCCTCCTCGTCCTCCTCCTCCTCCTCCTCCTCATCATCATCATCAGCCTCCTCCATGTCCTCCCCGCTCTCTTCAATCTGCCGCTCCTTCTCTTCCTACACCTCGTTCTCGTCCTTCCTCACCTCTAATCACTCCCCAGTCCTCCTCATCCTTCGCTCCCCTTCCATCCTTGTCATCAGCATCCCTCGCCACCATTACTTACGCCTCCTCATCGTCATAATGTATGGTGTGGCTCTCGCGTGGCCATCATTGGGCTGTCTTGGGGCCTCGCATGACCCTCTCGGGGTCAGTTTTTGGAGGCATACTGGAAGTCTCTGGGGCGTATTGGGAGGAGTTGTTGGGCCTCTTGGGAGCCTCCGGGGAGCCTTTTGGGGGGCGCTTGGGTGGCCTCGGGGGGCTTCTTGCGGCCTCGTGGTGCCCTCTTGGGGTCCGCTGGGCTCGCTTAGGCAATCTTGAGGTCATGTCGGGGCCCTCCTGGGGCCGTCTTGGGCGACTCCTGCGCCGTCCTGGGGCGCTCTTGGGCCGTCTTGGGACGCCTTTGGGGGCGTCTTGGGCCGTCTTGGGCCCGGCTTAAGGGTCTCTTGGGCCGTCCTGGGGCTCTCTTGGGGGCCTCTTGGGCCGTCTTGGAGCGTCGGAAAGCAAAAAAAACAAGAACGCGAAAAACATCGAAAAAACCCATGACAAATCAGCGTTTGTGGCCTCTTGGGGTTCTCTTGGGAGGCCTCTTGGAGGCCGCTTGGGGCGTGTTGGTTGCCTGTGGGCTCGTCTGGAGGCCATGCTGGCGCGTGTTGGAGGCTCGCTGGCCTTTTAGGCAGTCGTCAGGCCATGTCGGGGCCCTCCTGGGGCTGTCTTGAGCGGCTCCGGGGTTGTCTTGGGCTCACTTGGGCCATCTTGGGACGCCTTTGGGGGCCTCTTGGGCTGTCTTGGGGCCGGTTCAGGGGCCTCTGGGGCCGTCCTGGGGCTGTCTTGGGTGCCTCTTGGGCCGTCTGGCAGCGTCGGAAAACAGAAAAACCGAGAAGGCAACAAAAAATCTAAAAAAACAATGCAAAATCAACGTTTGCGGCCTCTTGGGGCTCCTTGGGAGGCCTCTTGGAGGCCGCTTGGGGCGTGTTGGTGGCTTCTGGCCTCGTTTGGAGGCCATGCTGGCGCGTGTTGGAGGTCCGCTGGGCTCGCTTAGGCAGTCTTCAGGCCATGGCGGGGCCCTCCTGGAGCTGTCTTGGGCGGCTCCTGGGTCGTCCTGGGGGCCTTTTGGGCCGTCTCGGGACGCCTTTGGGGGCTTCTTGGGCCGTCTTGGGGCCGGCTTAGGGGCCTCTTGGGCCGTCCTGGGCCTCTCTTGGGGGCCTCTTGGGCCGTCTTGGAGCGTCGGAAAGCAGGAAAAGCGAAAGACAAAAACATTGGAAAAAACAATGAAAAAAACAACGTGTTTTGCCTCTTGGGGCTCTCTTGGGAGGCGTCTTGGAGGCCGCTTGGGGCGTGTTGGTGGCCGCTGGGCTCGTCTGGAAGCCATGCTGGCGCGAGTTGGAGCGCTCGCGGGCTGTCTTGGCTGGGCTGGAGCCCGCCCTGGCGGTCTCTGGAACCGAACGGGAACCCTTCCGAGCGGCCCCGGGGGCCCTGCACCCCCATGCGCCCCCGAGGTCCTTGGGCTCGGCCGGGGGACCTCGTCCCCCGGGACCCTGCACCCCCATGCGCCCCCGAGGTCCTTGGGCTCGGCCGGGGGACCTCGTCCCCCGTCTTATATATATATATATATATATATATATTATTATATATTATATAATAGATATATATATTACATATGCAACATATATATATAACGCATACACATAAACTATACATATTAAACATATACTATACATATACCCCAATAATGCACATACACATACATATACACATATATATATATATATATATATATATGCGTGTATATATACATAGAGAGAGAGAGAGAGAGAGAAAGAGAGAGAGAAAGAGGAAGAGAGACACCACACAGTCCTCTTCCTATATTTTTATAAGCCCAGGCGGGGGGAAAACCCGTCCCCTCCCCCCCAAAAAACTGGACTCCCGGGATCTGGGGCTTTTGGACCCTCCAGACGGGCCTCGAGGCGGCCACCCGGCCTCACACGGCGTTTCGCGAAGCCTTCCCAGCACACCTAGGGCGATCAGGGTGGTCATCGGAGACGTCCCAGAGACCCCCAAGACAGCACAAGAGCGCTCCAAGAGTGACCGACGTGACCTCAAGATGGTCCAAGAGGCCTCCAGGACGGCCCCAAAGAGGCCTCCAAGAGCACTCCCAAGAAGGCCCCCGAGGCAAAACT